>SKCR01009125.1:0-115492 GCA_019454045.1 Zanthoxylum bungeanum
GCAATCTGTTAAATTCATGGGTCTGTGGTACACTATAGAAGTAAGTTCTAAGTGTTATTAAGAGATTGCTAATAGAATCGTCGACGAGATTATACCTATAGAGATTTGACGATTTTATCTATATCTCCGGGATAATCTGAATACCTGTGACAGTGGGATTACACGTATGCGATGACCTCGACCTGTATGATTCAACGAGTTTATCTGTGGTCGTCATAATTTACTAGTGTGTAGATTAAGGACACGAAATTGGATTTCGTGACGGATATGTCTGATTATAGAGAGTCTCACTAATGAAACATACTCGTAGGGCACTAGGGCAATATTTATAAATAATACTGATTATTTATAAGTCGTTTAACGGTTAAACGATAATACATGCGTTTGAGATCTTTCGGCCATTTGTTAAATGTCAAATTGTGATATTTGACATTTATTAATAATATATATATTTTGATTATTTAATGTAAATATAATACATATATTTAAGATATTTATATTTAATTATTTTATTATTCATATGTTGAATAATTAAATTAATTAAATAATAAATATCTTGTTTACTTTAATAAAGTAAGCTAAATGGCTATTTTTATTGGATTAATTGGCCAATTTTGATTGGTATAAATGGTTTGATTTAATTGGTACAAGTTTTGACTTATATTAAATGGTTTAATGGATAAGTATAACAATTTTATTAAATTATTTTTCATTTATTTATTGAAATAAAAATAAAAACACTTGACTTTTATTTTTCTCCCATTTTCGACAATTGTGGGAAAATATATAAAGCCTAGTTTTTCATTTTTTATTTCATTATTCAAGAACCCTAAAATCAAATACAAAGTAAGGTTAAGAGAAAAAGAAAAGGAAAAGAAGAAAAGCTTGGAATCTTGGCATTTTTGTAAGTTTTTCTTTATTTTCTTCTTCATGAAAAATGTTTCTATGACTCTAGGCTTCAATATGTGTAGCTTAGATCTTTCTCTACTCCTTTGTATTTGTATTTTGATGGTTGGGAACTTGGTCGAAAGATGAAAGCATGTATGTTAAAAAGATTGCTTGAAATTAGTTTTTTAGCACTCTTTTAGCCATTTGATGGTGATGTTGCCATTCTAGAGTTGTTTAGCCACTCATAAATGACCTAGAATTTTTCTTGAGTTGTTTCATGGTGGTGAGACTTGTTTGGCGTAGTAAGGATTGAATTAAAGTGTTGAAATTTATTAATTTTGGTGTTAATTGACCATTTGGACAATTTTGAGGAATTGGGGTTCATAACCCTCTCCAAATTTGGGTCTTTTCATATATGTGTTAATTAATGATATATATATGATGCATATTAATTTTGGTGTTGATTGGACTTGATCTTTAATGGTTTTGAACCAATTTGGATTAAAGTCAATTCTTGGAAACTTGAGGGACCTCTCGGCAATTTAGGGAAAATTGTTTTCTTGAATTGAAATTTGTATTTTCTGTATAATACATGTATAAATCATTTTGGTAGTGATTTGAAATCACCTAAGCTTGTTTTGA
This sequence comes from Zanthoxylum bungeanum, assembly GCA_019454045.1. Taxonomy (NCBI): domain Eukaryota; kingdom Viridiplantae; phylum Streptophyta; class Magnoliopsida; order Sapindales; family Rutaceae; genus Zanthoxylum; species Zanthoxylum bungeanum. Next base: position 1,531 of record SKCR01009125.1, read on the forward strand.
ACAACTTAGGACTAAAATGATGAAACATAAAGTTTTGGGTTTGTATGGTAATTTATTGAAATTCTGATTTCTGGGTTAAAATTTTCTGTTTTTGAGTATTGTGTGATTAAAATAAATAAGTTTAGTTTAATTACCCAATAAAAATTAAAGAAATGGAAAAAATTTGATTTTCCCGCATTCCGCTACGTAACCCGGGTATTTTGGCCAAAACCCCAACACTTATAAGAGCCTGGAACAATACCGATTTACCCACTCATCCATATTGGGTTTCAATGACCTTGGTATGGATGACGTGGGGTTTCCCTGGTATTCCAAAAAAAAAATTGAGTTTAATTAGTTTTAGAGTTAGAATGTAACAAATTGAAGTCAATTAGGTAAATATAGAACTTTTTATTTAATTATAACCTATATCAAGATGTTATCAATGAATATCTTCTTAAAGTAGGAAACAATATACAACTAATTAATATGCTATCAATCAATTAAATCCCTAAACAAAGAAATTATATAAAACTCATTCCTTAATCATAAATACACTATAAGGAAAGATTATATAATACATATATAGACATATTGACAAGGTTAGGGTTATGATTTGAAGTTTCTGACCACTGTCAACATCATACGGTTTCAGCACGTAAGCAATGATGATGCTCATATATTGATATATTTAGGGTATATTTAGACCAATATTAGCATCATTTTAGAAATAAAAGTATAAATTTAGAGTAAGATCATAAACTTATAACCATATTGTGAATTAATTAAGTTTATAATATTGAAGGTATAAAATCTCAATTCCAACACATGAAAGGGACATGACTTACATCAACTTGTTCCAATTTGTCATGCAAAAAGATCTTATTTTCCACCAAAACACTTAAAATCACTCAAAAATAAATGTCAAAGCTTATCAACCAATGACTCAAAGGATGACATTTTTATCCTTAGACCTCATTTGAATTTGGCTCTAAAAATCATATTGTGTAAAATCTTATTAGAGCCCGTTTTAGCCTTTTGATTTTGCCTATATGGCAACTACTAGGGGTGCTCACGAGTTGGGTCGGGTCCGATTTTTTTTTTAAATTTTCTTAAATCCGATCAGGTCGGGTCATGCGGGTTGGAAGACCCAAAACCAGAAATTTAAAAATATAACCTGCATGGGTCGAGTAAAAAAAAATGGGTCGGGTCGAGGTCAGAAAAATGATAATAAATATTTTTTATGATATAATTTTGATAGGATTTATAGTTAAACCAAACTATGATAAATTAACTAAAGAGAAAAATGGAAAAATCTTCAAAATCGGGTCGGGTCAAACTTAATTTTTTAATTAAATCTACGACCTGATCCGATTTTGCGAGTAGGTCAGGTCTAATCCGAAATTATTATTTTTATTTTGCAAACCCGATCGAATCGGGTCAGGTTATGTCGGGTCGGGCCGCAGGTTGACCCAACCCTATGAACACCCCTAGCCACTACTACGGTACACAAGGGTATCAAATACCCCTGGGTATAAACATACAACTTAAATCATTAAACATGCAAACTGATTTCATGTTTTCAAAAGTTTCTTATTTATTGGTGGAGTTGGCATGTTTAACGGTTTAAGTTATATGTTCAATGATCAAAATATCATGTTTGACCCAAAGGTATTTGATACCACTGAGTACCATAGATGGGCCCTGCCTATATATGTCTATCATATACACAATTGGACATCATTCTTCATTTTCTTATAACTTTCTCTTTATTTTGTAGTTTGTAATTCTCTTAGTTTAATACAAGTCTATAGAATTCTTTCTACATCTCTTATCATTCCTCTCATTTTCTCTACTTTCTCAATTTGATTATAAGCTTCATATCTTCAACCTTTAGGATGAAAAACTTCTTTTTGTCATTCTTTATGACAAAGAGAGGATAAATCTTTCAATGTTGGGGTGTGAAGAAACTAACAAAACTCACCAACAAACTATAACACTACTTTTTGCTTCAAGTTTATTTTCAATTTATATTATTTCTTCATCTTTATTCTTCAATGTTTCTTTGAGTTTGAAAGATATGTGATGCTTTTATTTAGATACTTAAGATATCATATACTCATGAACCTCTTGAGAATATTATTGAGACAGAAAGTGAAAATCTTTACGTGTAAAATATTGATAGAAACTCATGACTCTTTTAAACCCAAACATATGGACATGAACTGTTGGGTATATGCCCTACAATCAATCGTGTCGTAGAGTTCATGGGTATTATCCTTATATAAATATAATCTTCTAATTAATCGTAAATTTATTTACGATTAATGTAATGACAATCTTATAATATTTTACATCTGTTCAATTTCTATCATATACTTTATGCAAAATAAGATCTCGTGAAGTATTCCGTGTCTAGAATATTTCTATAAAATATTATAGATATGAGTACAAAATTTCAATTTAAATACATCTGAATTAGTTCTCGGTTGAAGTGATATCATCATGGATGAACACATCATATGACTGACATATTTTTGACGCTGACATAAATGAGTATTTGATGCTAATAATTGGGTGACGAGTCTTACGTCATAAGAGCATGAACATGAGTAATGTGTTACTGAACATGATCAAATACGGCGAATCACATGAGCGATTATCTATAGTCAATAATTCATCACACAACCATACTAGTGTATCACTAGTCCTTTGACTTGAGACGCATGATCCCATATGCATTGAGACTTATCGTTCACTTGTGTATAAGACACTGGGCTAGTCATGCCTGATGAAAGAAGCTTGCTGATAATGCGTTTTTAATGTATGAGGTCGGGTTATGATCAAGATGGAATCTGCTACCTCAAATACTTGAGTTTGAGATCCTAGGCGCAAATGTCATATATAGGGATTAAATCTCCGACTGAAATACACATCTTCCGAAAAGATATTTTATGGATACGTGGATTATATATATGATTAATTTTCGGATCCTATGATCGAGTTAGAGGCTTGATGACTTCATGGTCCGCACTCGATCGGGAGTCGACATCAGATGGACTTTAATACACATAAATACGACTATATGAGTTTGTCTGATATTTCATTCTTCGTGTTTGGGGGTCATGACATCTTGCTAAAGGTCACTCATGATCATTGGAAACTTCGGTCACAATGCGTTATGCCAAAGTGATATAAATTTATTCATATCGACTCATGTCCAACTCACGGAGAACCCAATGAGTCACACACATTAGCCAAATGATTGACGGATTAATTAAATTACCTCGATAAATGATCACAAAATAATTTATATACTTTATCGGTAAAGTGAGAAATTTTTTCCGATGTTGACTCTCTAGCACCCGCTTATTTGAGAAATATTCTGGTGATTTTAGAAATATCATATATATGATTTGTGGACAGTTGAGAGACTGATAAAGATATTTATGAGATAAAGAGATATTTGTGATTATAATATTATAATATAATATCTAGATATTTGTTTACTTTACACATATCAAATTTTGATTTGGACAAGTGTCAAGTTCTTAAGTTTACACATGACATCATGTGATTTTGCCAAGTATCAAGCTTATATTAAATACAAGATATTTGATTTTATATTTAAAATTAAATATTTATTTAGTTGTAAATAAATAGAATAGTTAGATATTTATTTTACTTTATTATGGTAAATTTTGATTTGGCCATTTGTTAAAGTAATAAGGTAATACTTGGCACCATGATTTGTTGACAAATGTTAATATCTTATTAAATCCACAAAATTGGATATTTGATCAATGATGTGGATTTAATAGAAATACTTTAAGTTTTTATATTATTTATTTAATAAAATTAAATATATGATATTTTATTTTATTAAATATTTAATATTAAGTAAATATCATAATATCTATTTTCTTTATGTTAACTAATTGGCAAGTAACTTGTTACTTGCTAATACAAGACACTTGTAGGTTAAATGAAAGGCAAATTTAATTGATACTTGCTATCAAAGATTATGGTAATTTATTACCTTTGATCAAAATTAATAGGTTTATGTTAGATATTGCGAAAAAAAATAAAAATAAAAACATCAAGGACAACACATATGGTGCTCACGATAATGGCCTTGGAGTAGAGAGAAAAATTATTTTATTGGTGTTAGAGATTGAACATGTAGATAAAAATGAAAAGGAACTTGATTCCTTTAAGTTTCTTCTTCAAAGTTTCAAGCTTAATAACTTCATTTTCCATAGGAAGTTGACTTGGCTAAATAAAGTTTTGTGAAACTAGTTTTCACAAGCTTTGAATAATCTCTCAAATTATAACCAAAAGCTTTGTCAAACCGATTCGGTGTGTGGATATGTTTGGAGGCAACCAGATATAGTTCGCTTTCCGGATTAAGCTCACAAGAGGTATACATGCTATACTCTTCTTTATATACGCGCGCACACACACACACATATATGTGTGTGTGTGTGTGTGTGTGTGTGTGTTGCTTTTATTATGTAAAAGACAAATTTTAAAAACTGATATAGATCAGTTATGATCCTCCGTGTATTTTTTCCGCACAGTTTATTCTACGACCGTAGCTATATGAAAGGAAACAGTTTCTCACCTTTATGGACAATATGAAAATTTTTGCTAGGTTTGTACCCTTAGGAAAGTGAACTTTGGGACAATCCATCTTTGTAAATTTTTATGTGTTTATGTTTCATTAACATGATGTGTATGTTTTGCATGATATAAGCTTTGATAAGAGTAGTGTATGTGACATAAAGTGACTTAGTGATGAGTGTTGGTGGAATCACATCCTCAGTCCATACATTTTATTATTATTATTTTTTGTTATTTACTTTATTGCAATTTATATTTCTAACACTTCACACAAACCATAATTTCAAGACCTTTCATTTCTTGCACTTTAATATATGTTATTGATTTTTTGGTACATTTTATGTTTAACAACATTTATTTATGAAGAATGACCTTGGACTCTCGAGTCCTTATATTATAATTGAGTTGTGGTTACACTATCAAAAAGTGGATACCTAAATCTCGCATATATGATTGATAGATTCTCTATGGATACATTATATGATTAATGATCATCGGTCCAGACCCAATAAATAAACGGAGGTCTGGTCTAGATTAACTGGTGACGTGACTGTTGTCAAAGTGTGGAGGATCACTCATACATACATGGTGGTATCTCAAGTCAAAGGACTAGATATGCATCTTAAATCAGGAAGATTCTTATTGATGTTGGTGGGCCATCTATTAGGAATTCTTTCGGTGAGTCATTCAATACTCATCAAATAAACACCTACATATCTATACGAGTCTCCCAAGACTCATGGTTCATTAAAATAAATCATCAGACCAAGTCTTGATATACGACATGTATTGGTCTCAATAGATTTTACCAACCGACCCATATCGGCAAATCTTGACGAGAAACTTTATTTGAGAATATACCATAGGTAGTAACACCTCCCAATGTCAATTACAAGTCTCATTGTAACTGTGTGACTACTGTATATTCCCGGGTATTTGTCTAATATATACATCACTAAACCTCAGTTTAGTTTCGTTCTAAACTAAATTAGATCGTGTGTGAGTGTGTGTTTATAAGATAAGAAGTGCTACAATTAAATGAGTAATATTATGAAAAAATACTTGTTCGTATTCATGAACTTGTCATAAATACGATACATGGTACTCAGAGCATTAACTCCAACAACGGCAGAGCATTAACTCCAACAACGACAACACGAGGGACGAAAATAGGCAGAACAAGACCATATAAATGGAGGTCTAATAGACCTCGACTAAGAACCTCATTGGCAATGTAAAAAAGTAATGGTGATAAATGATCACCTTGACGAACTCCTCAAGTCATTATTAAAATAAAGAGTTTAGATGAATGGAGGATTGTGGTAAAGCAACAAAAATCGGGCTAAAACCAAAATTTTTCAAGGAGGAGGAAAACCCAATTGAGCGTAACAAAAGCTTTTGTAATATTGATTTTCATGCCTAAGTTCCAACCAATAGCTTTCTCATCAATCATGTTGATGCTTTCTGATACCATACAGATGTAATCATGAATTCTTCTATCCTAAATGAAAACAACATGTTTTGGAGAAATAAAGCTGTTTATAGTGGTTTTTCCCCCTGAGGAAAGTTCAAATAATGGGGAGGGGCTGAATTGGTAGTCTACTTAGCCAAACATTCATAATAGAGGTCTGATGGCTCGGAGAGGCAGATTGAGTTTGATAGAAGGATCTGACCTTATTATATAAATGAGTTCATGTGAAAGTTAAATGAGTTAATGATGGAGCAAGTTGGCATGCCGACCCGACATAGAGAAAAAATATTGGATTTAAGTTTATCTGAGGATTTACGGAAATCGACAAGAGGAGGTCCATGCTTAGAAACCCGACCTAGTTGAAGATGTCAGAGGGAGCTTTGAAAAATATCATCTGTCTCTGCATGCCGATCCGAGGAATGAAAATGAGATCACAGGCCGAACTGCATGTGTTTGGTTTGGTTCTGTTCTGCATATACTATTTAGTATTACATAATATGTCTATAGTGATATTACTATTGTGTTTGATTCCATTTGGACTTACAAGTTTCCAAGAGGTCCAAGAGGCCACCAGTTGGAATATTCAATTCCACTCACCCACTACTTGTGTTCGATATATCATGCCCATATCAAATGTAAAACCTGGAATATGTGTTGGAGATGAAAAACTACTATCAACAGTTCCATTATAACCATGGACACCCATACCGTGTTCACCTGAATAATCCAAAATATATGATGGAGACAGGCTACGACCAACTGTTCCATTATAGCTATGGACACCCATATTATGTTCACATGAATAATCTTGTTCATCATTTGAAGGCATTATTGGGCATGTACATTTTTGTGTGGCATGCCTGTTGATATTGACTGCACAATCATTTTCTTGTACCGCCTAATTTATTTTTGTTTTTTGTTTTTCATACCATAATTGCTCTTCACTACAACTGAGTCTTGAAATTTACAACCCCATTATTTAATAGTTTCATGGCAAGGCCAGTAACACCTAACAGCTTAATTTAATTTTTTTAATATTTCAACCTCATTTAATACTTGTATGTATGAGCGAACAAACATAAATTGTTACATGCTTATGCCAATGAGCCAAATCTTACAATTTCTGAAAGTTTCTTATCCAAGTGTGGTGCTTTTGCATACACATACAATGAATGATTATTCTTAGCATATTTCGTCCAACGTGAAACAGTCAAAGTAGGCAATAACTGAACCATAGACTCTAACTTCATAACATGAAAATATGTATACATGTAATGCCATAAGACTACAACATCTGGCATAAACAATACATTTTAATTTCATTCAAATGGTATACCACTGTTTATATTACCTCATTGTTCTCAAAATGTTTAATGGTGTAAACAATCGAATCACATATTCACATGTTCGGTTATTATTAGGTCAGCCTTACCAAATATCTCTTTCTGAACTCATTGAATACTCACTTTGTGTATATCTCAGCAACATGGTTTTCGACATTGTATGTGTTTCGTGAGTACATGTACAATGTGATTCGACTCAAAATCATCTTTTACCTATGTATTTCGAATGCTATTTAATGCATGAAGTACTCGTCGAATGAAATCATATAATTTCATCTTGTGTTGGACGAATCACAATAAGAAATTGTTGAGGCTCTCAAACCTTTGTGTGGTCCTCATTGATGTAAAGAAAGTCCCATGCAAGTATACATATACCCATTTCGTATGCTTCTCATACATCTTTTTCACCCCGAATATTTTGCTGCAGGTCTAATGCGGACACTAGTGTGAACCATTTCTTGTCAAATTCATCAACATACATAGAATCTAACACTAAGCGTTAAAATTTTGATGTGAATATACTTTTTTTTACATTTACCTGCACATTCCTTTCAAGATGCCAAGAAAATAATCGATAAGCACAACCGGCCATAACTGTCTTAATAGCCTTTAACATTGCCTTGTCACCATCCGTAATGACATCCTTAGGCTTTTTATTTTCCATAACAGTAAGGAATGTTTGCAGCAGCCATGTGTATACATCTACAGTTTCATATGTGAGTAATGCAAATGCAAACATAAACCAACGAGAATAACCAAAGGTTTATTGTACGTATTTTTTTTTATAAGTGACATCAAAAGCCAAAACATACCAAAATATTGATAGTCATATCGAGAAACATTGTCCCAGCGAGGGCATATCAATATATAAGATTTCTGGAGGGTCGAAAAATGGAGAGGTAGAAGAAAGATCATACTTAAGAAAAATTCAGCTGAACATCACAAAATTCAGAAAAATGTCACTTACCCCAGTAAACTATGGAGAAGAATAAACAGCTGAATTATTCAAGTGGTTCAATAATTTCCAGGAGTTCATTACATAGCCCTGTGAAGACAACAGAATCTGTTTCAACCGGTCTGAACTTGACAAGTGCTGAGGGGACCAAATCCTCTTCCTCGAGCGTTATCTCTTTTTGTCCAGCTGCACGAAAACGAGGAATTACCCGACGTTTTATTGCTACTGGATGTATTAATTCAAACTGCAAGCTAGGTTCTTTCAAGGCTGAGCTCACAAACTGAAAGTAGAACAGAATAATGTTTCAATTTGAGTTCTAACACATACACACGTAAATTTGCATTCTGCATTTGATAAATTAAAACTAGCTAACATGTGTTTCTTGCAATAGAAAAAGCTCATGATGAAATATTCTCAGTTACTTTTAGTAAAACACACAAATTTTACATATATAGCCTCAGCGGTGCAAAATCTTGTGTTTACAGGTAATGAAATATGAGAATTGAGCTGAATGAGGTCAAAACTATTTATGAAAAATGAATTATATAAACAATTTAATAGTTTCCATCTGACTTGTTAGCACCGAAATGGTCTTGCAAGAACATGTCAAAATGCCAATAGAACATTCCAACCATGCAATTCGAATTTGTTATGAACACAATTATAGGCAAATCAAGCGCATTGATCAGCAATAGTCCAACAAGTACAGTATGAGTTGGTGCTAAAGGAGATTCACAACTGTCAATATCACCAATGTATCCTATTATTGATGTGCAAATATCTTATCACAACTTTAAGATAAAATATTTGAGGTTCAGAGAAACCACTTCAAAATCTCGGCAAAAACATTTTCAGGTTGAATAGATTTTTTACGTAGAAATGCGCTAAAAAGTCATGTTAGATACAAAGATGTTGCCTGCACAGCTGCACTGGCTTCAGTCTCATTCAGAAACATTTTACATTTTCTTTTCCTGAAAGTTGCTCCGTAAAATGTAAATAGATTTGACATCTTGAAAATGAATGGGGCATTGTATTTCGTAAACAATTTTCAAAGAACAAAACCAGTGAGACATTAGTTGGTACAATTATCACGGGAAAGTAGATAAATAGTTTTTATTGTCTCCCAAAACTTAGATTGCAGAAAAGGTGGTGTAAAACATTTTTGAATAATTTTTTGGTTTGACAATAGTTTCGAAAAAATGAGTTTTACATTCTTCAAATCTGGTTCCCAAATACAGTTCCAGACAAGTTTTCTGTCCATCTACGAATTTATAAAAGAAAGTTTTTGATGAGGTAATGAAAGCGGCCAAATCTTTCCATTTTATCCTTACCTGTCCCACATATTTCATAAACATGCGGAACAAAGGTGTAACATAATTAATAAGCAATTGTAGGGACTAACCTCGTAGAGAGCGGTTGTTTGCTCCCAAGGACCAAAAACACCTTGCAGCACCACGCCATCCGGAAACTGGAAACGGATAATACTTTTTGTATACCTTTTCCTGGCAGCTTTTGCCTGCTTTTCTCTGTAAGATTTGGGGATCAGTAACTGAGATTCTTCGATCTTTTTCTTCCTCATTTCAGCTTCTCTTTTCAGCTCTCCGGCTGAGAGTTTATAGAAAGAATCTGGCAGCTCAATTTTCGATGCTACACTTTCAGGTACAGCAAAGAAGACCCGAGTCTAAGAAAAACACGTCAATGAGATACAATGTCGTAAATATTACTACACATTACTATGAGATAGTTAACATCCGGAAGTACAAAAACAAGAAAATTAAAGTGATTTTACTAAATAAAATTCAGCAATAATAATCAGAAATAACTGGACTGATTACATATCACCAATAATATTATAACGAGGCACACTTCATTGTATACTGCTTTGAATTAAAAAAAAGACAATAAACAGTAAACTGAGAACTGAGAACTTTTTCCCAAAATTAAAAATAACATTTACAATGTGGCGTACGTAACTCTATCTCGAGCAATTAGCTAGTTATGGGTTTGGTGAAAATTTGAAGTATCTTCTCAATATTGTTGGTATCAATCAAAAGTACAGCCAAGTTCCAGGAAGCTATAAAAAACGCATAGCGAAAGGAATTTGATACACTCAAATAAACAAATATCTCGTTAACACAAAGTAACTTCAATGTTGTGCTGCAAGATACGACTCTCGATGGTTTTACCAAACATTTTAAGGACCTTAATATTCAAAACACAAATTACACACTACGGAAGTAATCAAGTAAATTACATTGACTTACCACACTGTTAATAATTAGTAGTGTTCTAAAACGCGCTAGGCGCTAATCGGGCGGCGACCCAGCGCCTAGCGCCTAGGCAATTAATCGGCAAACAGTTAAAAATCTAATATTTTTCAACATCATAATTCATAAATAATCCAAATTATATAAATTTAATCAAAATGTAATAAAACATAAAATCATTAATCAAACTCAATCAACCATATAATAATATAAAACATCATTTAACTAAGTTCATGTCCATCATCCGTTAACAAAGTTAAATATAACTAAATATCTAATTTTTCTTCATCAAGTTCTCTGTATTCAGCATTTCTAGCGCTTTTTCGAGGTTGTAACATTTCATCTGCCTCATATGCTTCTCCAACCATCCTCCAAGTAAGCCCCGAACTGGGCTCTACTTCTGCATCATCACCAGAGTCACCACCCTCTACAATCCATCCTTGTGCATTAGTAGTATCTTCTGCTTGTAATACATCCAATTTCAAATCCTTCCCCCTTTTGTGCTTGTTCTTCAACTTGGCATTAAAGGAAACAAAGACAAGATTGTTTAATCGATTCACATCTAGTCTATTCCTTTTCTTCGTGTGAATCTATATAAATAATTTAAATAAATCAATTAATATTAATAATTATAAAATAAAATAATCAAATATTTAGCTAATGTTAAATATTTACCCACTCAAAAGTGCTCCAATTTCGTTCGCACCCGAATGAACTAGTGGTTAATAAAAGTATCATTTTTGCCATTTTTAGCAAGTGAGGTGTATGATGTCCATATGTACGCCACCATGAAACTACAAATTAACATAAATAGTTTGAATGGAATATAATAGATCTTAAATATTTTGCAAAATAATTCAAATGAACATTTTTTTTTTACCTGGATTAAAAACATCAATCGATACCCGACATGCTTTGGCCGCCACTTCTCTACCAAAAGCTTTATCTTTTGTCTTATACGAAGCCAACTCCTCATTTATCACCTTACTTGTATACGAATGTCGTTGGGGAAGAAAGCCTCCACAACCGTAAATACCTCATCCATTACATTCACATCGAACTCAATACTTTTATCCTTATAGTAGTAGTAAGGATTTAATAGATAAGCAACACAATGCAATGGAGTATCAAGCCGCCCTTCAATTTTACTATCAATAATCTCCAAGATTGGCCGATAATTACTCTCAATATTGTTCAATGCATCTTTTATCTCTTCTTTTGCATTTTTTAGCTCTCCATATACAAATCCCATGGATGGCTTTCTATCCCCATCAACTAATCGAAGCACCCTCACCTAAGGTGCAAACACCTTCAAACATTGGGTCACCCCATTCCAAAAAGAGACACTCATCACCATGGCAAATGCAGTTTTCCCTTTAGCTTGCTTCGACCATATGCACTCATCCCATTCTGTGCTAGCAAACATGGTTCGCAAACTTTCTTTTTTCTCGATCAAACTTTGTAAGGTTAAGAAAGCCGAGGCAAACCTAGTTACTCCCGGTCTGACTATGTCCCTCTGTTTTGTAAACGATCTCATCATGGACAAAGTCTTGTGATGAGCATACACGAAAATGGTGAAAGCCTTGGCACTATCAATGGTTTTTTTGTACCTTGGCAATTTCCCAATACTTTCAAGCATGAGGTTTATGGTGTGAGTAGCACATGAACTCCAAAAAATATTTGGCATATTCGCCTTCAACAACTTTGCTGCGGCCATATTGTTTGAGGCATTGTCTGTTACCACTTGAACCACATTTTTCGCCCCCACTTGTTCAATACCTGCCATAACATACTCATAAATGTGCTCAGCAGTATGCGCCACATCGGAACTTTCATTGGAAGAAAGGAAAGTGGTACCAATTGTGCAATTAACACACAAATTCATTATACTTCTCATTTTCCTATCACTCCAAGCATCTGTCATGATAGAACACCCATTCTCCTTCCACTCTTTCTCATGTTGTTGTAGAAAAACTTTAACATTTTCAACTTCCTCTTTCAATAATGGCTCCCTCAATTCATATTGGCTAAGACCTCTGAAACCCGGTCCAAATTGACCAACTGCTTCCATCATCGCTATCCAGCTATCATTGTCAATGGCATTGAACGGAATACCAGATTCATAAACCCACCTAGCAACAAATCGCTTCACATTATGTGTCTTTTCTTTAAAAAGTGCTTCATTAATATTTTGTTGCCGCATTGTTTTACCATCACTAGCTGAAGAATCATGAGGAGTTACCACTGTCCACCTATCTAAAGGCCCGCGATGCCGAGGGGGTCTTGAATCTAACCCTTTTTCTATTTCACGAATTTCATCTTCTTCTTCATCGCCCCCAATATTCACTCCTTGCCTTATCTCACTAACATGCTTCTCTTTTCTTTTCTTTTTATTTCTTGCCTCCAAAATGGCTTGTCTACACTTCTCTTGATCTTCTTTACTGGACTTTGGACATTTTGCAACATTCCCCGATATATGTCCAATATGTTCTTTCATTCTGTAAACTCCACCGGAAATTTTTTTTGAACATAACTTGCATTTGACTTTATCCAAGTTATTCGGATCTACTAAAACCCCACACTCCCATCCAATATCATTTGAGTTCCGTTTAAGAACCGAACTACACTCCGAATTAGAAGCCGCAGAAGAAGCCATGTCCTACTAAGAGTATAAGAATGAATCAATTAATTTAATTAGTAATGAAAATATGAAATATACTAAATCTAAATCTTAAATTATATCATATAATATGCAAAATAATTCAAATTTTCAATTGAATACTTAGTAGTACTAAATAATTTTTTTTTAATTAAGTACTTAGTTATTAACTACAAATAAACACTCAAATGTCAAAATAAAAATAAATTAAATACTTATTATATTTACTATTTAGGGTAATAAGATTTTAGGTCAAATAAAAAAATAAATATAATAAGAAAATGGAACAATATCAAGCTGATATAGAAAACTCCACAAATATGGTTAGGAAGAAAACATAAATCATTTCCATAGCAAACCCACAAAAGCATTAATACTAACAATCTTTGCAGAGAACACTAGCTCCCAACAACAAAAAATCCAAAAATTTCCATCCAATAAACCCTAAAACAACCGACTTCCTTTAACAATGAATCAACCAAGCAATACACCCATATGAGGAAAAAAATTTAAATTTTACAACCGCAATGAACAAAACACAAACCAAAATGCAAGCTTTAAGAACCGCCACTTGCTCAAATACAAAAGAGGGGAGAAAAAAAATAATTTGTTTACCTTATAAAATTGGAAAGCAGAGGCGCAATGAGAGAAAGAAGGGCACGCTGGATTGAGTATTGACTAGAGTGAAAAAAAAAACGCAAAGTGAAGTGTGAAGAAGAAGAAGACGCGGCTGGGCAGAGATGAAATGAAGACGATGACGTTTGCATTTTTTTACCTTATAATTTGCATTTATTTTTAACCTATCCCCCAAAACGAGGGGTATTATTAACCTCCAAACGACGACGAACGTCGTCGTTTTGGAGCGGGGCTGCAAAGCATACGCGGCCGATTGCCAGTGAAATCTAGGCGCCTAGTTCACGCCGACGACTGCATCGCGCGCCTACCTCCACCGATTCGGTGGTAATCGCCGCTGGGCCGCGACGAGCGAAAACACGCCGCTGGGCTGCGACGAGCGAAAACACGCCGCCTAGGCGCGCGTTTTTGAACACTGATAATAGAGATTCAAATTAACCATGTATGGATAACGAATTGACTTATATATTGGGAATTGGGAATCCATTCGGGTGACAAAATTTTATTGGTATTTAGTCCCACCAAATGTACTAATACTGCAAAAAAAAATGTTGATGCATTTTCTAGATTATTTTAGAAGGAAAGAAGAGGAAAATATTATACGTATCTTACAAACCCTCGCCCATGGATATACTAATAGGACAAATGATACACATAGTTTTGTCCTGATCATAACATCAAACTCTAGTTTCTCAAAGAAGAACAAGAATTCTGCTCTTTCTCTTTTAAGAAGAATATACAGATATATCAGTCAATGGCAAACCTAGTTCTATTTCAATCCTAGCATCGAATTTTAGCCAATAGCAATAAAAAAAATCCTCAAAACTCATATTTGATACTTAACGGTCAATGACACGGTGAAACTATTAAGATTTTGGAAGAAGATTTTAGGCATCATACAATCCCTCAGGTTCCAAAATCTGCAAAGATTCTCCAAAGGTGATCTCTTCATTGATTAGAAAGAATGTGTACATATGCTTCTAGACCAATAGCTAAATCCAGATCCCAGTATGTATTTCCTTTTCACTGTTGTGTATAAAACATTGCATTTCCTTTTCACACATTGTATTTTCTTTTCACTGTTGTGTATCAAACATTGTATTTCCTTTTCACATATTGTATTTCCTTTTCACTGTTGTGTATCACACATTATCTTCAGTTTCCAGACAAAGGTACAACTGACAAACTCAAGTTTTTGGGAAAAATGTTAAAATAGTAACATTAAGGAGTTTGCCTATCCCCACTTATGTATATATCTGCAATACAATATTTAGATATTTACTTTCGTCTTTCCATACTTGCATAAAGTATCAGCTCTATTTCAGGACTCAAATGGGACTCAAGAAACGACAAAGTGATAGGATTCTTATCTGTATTTTTATTGTCAAGTTAAAACACTGATATCCATGTGGAAGACCAGAATTTGTGTATTGTTTCAGTTTGTATTACAGTTTATCAGTTAGCAATTAGCATGTTAGACAAAATACATCCAAATCAGAAACAAACAAATAAGATAAACATTACGGTTATAACTCATTAAGCTGCAACATTCATTTGTTATGAGTTCGATCAGAAAATAAATTTCAGCACGTTCAAGTGTAAGTAATTTTATCCATTTCCCCATTTAGTAAGACTAATTCACATTGAAGTACTAGACACTGATCATAACATAGAAGAACCTAATAATTCCACCAAAAGAGTGCAACTACCGAAGAGTAAATATTTAACAATAATTATACTGCCAAAATCCAATCAAACAATTGATATACCTGTCTGTCAACCAGCTTCTGCTCAATGGGTTCGTCCATCTCAGCCGGAACTTCATCCTTCAAATTCTCACCTTTCTTTGGTTCTTCAACCTTTCTTGGTTCTAACAACCCTACAACCTTACTAATCAAACCAATTCTCTCCTTATCAGGAACCTCCATTATTGCCCACATTTCCCCACCATCCTCCCTCAACTCAAACCCAATAAACTCCAAAACCTCAACCCCACCAGCAACTTCACCAACCGCCTCCCTAATCTTGGGATTACTCATACGAATCTTCCTAAACTTTTCATTCTCTGGATCCCTAACTACATTTCTCAACAACTTAAGCATCACTTCAATAGACCCTTCCTTTGGCTTCGCTGACAAATAAGTACCAACACAAGCCTCCAATTCATTTCTAGGCTCGTTAAAACCGCCATTGCCATCTTTCTCAGCTAAATTGTTGTTACTAGTATCATTAACACAGCTCTCAACATGAATGGACACGTCATCTTCATTCCTAAAACCCTGCCCACAAATTGGACACTCAAACAATTTCAAGGAATATCCATTTTGCGATCTATTCCCAGAAGTGATCAACGAGTCGTACGGGTCAAATCCAGTTTCGGGTTTGCGATTCGGGCCCGGATTATTTACAGAACTGGGCTTAATCTGGTCAGAATTGAGTGGTTTCTGAGGCAAAGAAGACGACGAGGGTGGTGGGTTTGGCTTCGGTTTGGAATCTGAATTGAAATTTTGATAAAGATTCTGGCGAACAAGATTAGGGTTTACAGGTCCGGAAGAAGATGGACCCGAACCCAAGACTCTGCCTTGGCCCTTAAAATTACCAGACGAAGAAGAAGATGAGACTTTCTTGATGAACCCTTTCATCTTATCTTTCATTTCATCCATTTCTTCTTCTTGAATCCAACAAAATATCAATTGAAAGCTTTCTTTTGTGGGTTGACGAAATAAATAAAGTCGCTAATAGATGAATCTGACGAAATAATGAAAATCCCCCTTTTTTTTTTATTCTTCAATCGGAGTTTGACCGTGGAAGATAACAAAGGGCAATTTTGTTCTTTTTAAGATTGTTTTAGCCCGCAACAAAAGGAGCTAGCCACGTGCCATAATAAAATAATACTTCAACATAAACGTTAAATCAGTCGACATTTATATGTTTGATAGGCTCATCTAAAGAAGATCTTTGTTCATTTTTGTGAAAAGGAAGAATATCCAAGATTGGTTCCGTGATTGTATTTTGGATCTCCATGATGATTCACAAAATCTTATTGGAGCTTTTGATAACTACATTAACAACATTCACTAACATTTTTAACATCTGATTCGATAAAAAGAAGAATCATATCAATCCAGCTTACTTAACATGATGAATTCTCAATCAAATTGCTATAGCTTCAGCCATTTCATTGTCCTCTATGAACTGAGCCTGGTCTGTAACCAGGGCGTATCCAGAAATTTCAATCAGTGGAGGCAAAAAAATTTTCTAACCAAAATAATATATGAATTCATACATATTTTTTGAAATTACAAGAAGATCTCTATACTTTTGAAATTATGAAATAGCCCTTAGTTTTTAAACTTATAAATTAACCCAAAATTTTCAGAATTATATTTTTATCCATAATTTCTAAAAAATATCAATCTACCCTAAAAATTTAAGTAAGAATTTATTTTTAAAATTATGTATTTTAAGTTAATGTAATATATTATATACTAAATTTCCGCTAATTTATTATAGATTTAATCATTTTTTAATTAAATTATTAAAAGTCTAGTACTAAAACGCAACATTAGTGCTTTGAACAACTATAAATAAAAAAATAAATATACAAAATAATTATATTTATATTAATATGTGAATATTTTATACATAACAACTATACACGATGTGATTTAGTAAAAGAATCACTACAAATATATCAATAAATTAGAAGATCAATAACCAAACCTAAGTATAAACATAATTATTTTTATTTTTATTTTTATTTAAATGTAATGGAATCTCTATTCTTTTACAAATGGAAAAACACATAAATGATTGGATTTAAAATGAAAAATAATCAAATATTTATACACATATAAATTAAATATAATTATTTTAGATATGTTTAAGAAATAAGATTGATACAAAAGTGTATTGGAATTTTTTTAATTAATTTGGGCTTGGGCCTACATATTATATTAAAAAATACAACTCAAAAAATTAATAAATAATATATTTAAGGGTATTGTTTAATTATTTATATTTTATAATATTAATATATATACATATATAATTTAAAAAAAAAAACTTATGGGTCCAGTGGGGGCAATGTTGGACAATTATGACCCATAGCGTCACTATTTGTACAGATCACGGTGTTGTTGTACAAATAAACTATGTGACAAAGGAGATTGCACTCTTATCATTTGTGATTAGATCACCTAGATATATAAATGATGAGAGGTCCCTATGATTTGTTCCTGGACGGAGAATGATATGAGATAGTATCAGTCCACGAAGGATAAATCATTAAATATCCCTAATCAGAGTATTATCGAGATTGGACATCGATAAATACGTAAAAGACTAGTATTGCACTTGTGCGCGTTTGTGAGGGCACAACATCATAGTTCTCATATATTTGAGTATAGGATACTCATGCAAGTGTAATAGGAGGTTGTGTTTTACCGATGGTACGGAAAACAGCTTCGCTCTGGATAGACCCCATCGGAATCCCATTGGTAGTATGACTGTGTGTCTATGGGAGTCCGTAATCAGGGTAGGTGTATTTAGTCTTAACTTGAGACTTGCACCGCTAATACATACGACAATCAATATACTTTAGTTGAGGTCGTCCAGGGCTTTAACAGGTTCTGTGTACGCCGATACTGGGTATATTGAGAATCGTAGTGTGTTGGGTGTGATGTCAAGATGGAAGTATCACTCCAGTCATAGTGGAGATGATGGTCACGTAGGATACGGAACTCGTTCTCTTAAATGCTCGAGCTATCGGGATATTATGACTAGGTCATGTATATCCGATTATAGAGACTAGTTACCAGACATCCGATATGTGCTTCGTACGGGGCAGACACAATTCCAGCCCCAGGCCTTGCACGTGAACATCCGATACTGGACAGAAATACGCAATACTTCGGTATACTACGCTTGATATAGATCTTATATTCCTATAAGGATATTTCTGGAGAATTGGGTAGGCATGGCGCTTTGCTAGAAGCCAACCTTGTCTTGTGAATCGGTGTAAACGTAGTACGAGGTACTTACGTGTTCGGATAGTCCGACGACCCGATTTACTGCCAACATATCCGGAGATCTCATGGGTCGCTTCCCGAAGATTCACCGATGATGTATGACTCGCACTTTATTAATCTAGGATTAATTAGAAGAGAGATAAAATTAATCTGGGATTAATTAGAAGAGAGAGAAAATTAATCTGGGATTAATTGCGGAGATATTTTATCTGGGATAAAATATCGTTTAAAGAGAGAGAACGATTAATTTGGAATTAATCGATAAAATAATATATTCGATATATTATACGAAATTGGATTTCGACGCGGAATTAAAATTAGATTTTAATTCGGGCGAACGAATTAATTTAGAATTAATTCGTTAGCGACGTGAATAGTGATTTTGCTAGGCGTAATCATTTAATTACGACGCAACGGAAAATTCGTTAATTTGGAACTAGCGAACCCGAGCCCGAGAGTGATTGCGAGCGCATTCGTATTTTGAATTCGAGCGCGGCACGCAAGTCACATCAAGCGTCAAATCACTTGTCACTTTGAGTGATGTGACATGACATGTTGTCACTTTATTAAAGTGACTTGATGTGAATAGTAAAAGTGATGGGTGAAAAGGTGAAAAGCATTGATTGTCTTTTGCTTTTTGACTTTTGGAATAAAGAAAAATGTTTAATATATATATTTATTTGTTTTTGGAAAATAAATAAAAAAGAGATATGTATTACTTTTTTTTTCCCTCCTTTTAATATTCGGTCTTCTCTCTCATTGGGCAAGTGCTTCACGTTTTTTGCCTTCTTATTCTCTCTTCTCACGGCTTTGAGCCAAATTTCTTCATCTTCTCCTTCTCCATTTTGGTTAGGCGTGAGAAGCATGGAAGATATCATGTGCTAGCACACTTATGAGTTGTTACAAAGGTGATATGGTAGTGAATCTTTGAGTTGGGAATTCATTTTGAAGCTTGGAGCTTGGAGCTTCAATGGTGATGACTATGGCCGAATCTTGGACCATCAAGGAGCAGCAAAACCGAGCCACTCACTGCCTTGGAGAGCCATTGTCGTGACCTTGAAAAGGAGCAAGAAGCTTGTGTTGTTTGATGCATCCAAACCAATCATTGTGAGTATATGTTTCCGCCATAATTCCTTTGATGTATTCATGCGAATTTTATGCTTGATTTGTTGATCTTGGGACCTATATTAGAAACCGACAGGCAACTGCCCCCACTCGACCCTAAGTGGCTCTGCCACTGTCTGTAGCAATACCAATTAACTCTCCCTTGTGATTCCTGAACAATAACTCCAAAACCAGTGACATTCCTTCCACAGTTAGATCTGGCCACGGTTCCGGTTCAGAACCGAAACCGAATCGGAATTGAACCAGTTGGAACCGGACGGTTTCGGTTCCAACCGGTTCCGATTCTTCATTTTTTCAATTACTAAATTATCTTTAATAACATTAATAAAACGGCTAGTTTTATGGACATTTTAGATTTCACAAAAATAATCCAAATATATATATAATAGAGGTCATTCTTCATTTTTCAACTCACCAATTCTCAATTCTCTCAATTTCTACAATTTTCTCATTCTCAATTATCTCATCTTCAATTTTTCATTCTCATTTCTCAATTATCTCATTATTCAATATTTACAAAAAAATGGCAAGCTCATATGAGAACATTATGTCCAATGTGCCAACTCAAGAGAGCGGCCAAAGTATCGGTACACGGAGAAGAGAAGTTAATGCTCGATCCTCTGATATTTTCAAAATTCATTTCCATTTAGTCGAGACTGAAAATGAAGGTTCAAGAGCAATATGCAACTATTGTGGTGTATCTTACAAATTTAGTGGCGGCTATGGCAATATGAACAAACACTTGGATATACATCATGTCGTTGAAATTGGACTTGATACAACACAAACTCAAATGGGCAGATACACATCATCTAGTAGAGGTACGAGTTCTTTATATTTATTTAAATATTATGATACTAAAAATATAGAAGAATTTGCAAAATTTATTTGTATGACACATCTTTCTTTAAGTTTTGGTGAAAAAATTACTTTTACTAATTACGTTCGAAATACTTTAAATCATGCTGCTTGTAGAATGACTAGAAATACAACAAAACGTCAAAATTTTAAATTATACAAAGATGGTAAAATTATTTTAAATGAAATATTTAAAGATATTAAAGGTTGTATTTCTATTTGTTTTGATATTTGGAGTGACCATTGGTAAACAGACTCATACATGAGTGTGACTTGTCATTGGATTTATGCATCATGGTGTTGGGGCAGAAGTGGAACCCCTAGGGTCGGATCGGTGTGGGTCTAACCCATGGATATCTAGGATGAGTGTATTTTAAAATATTTTATGTAAATCTACATTCCGTTTTGAGTCGTAGGACAAAACGAGGACCAAAACAGAGTCCGAAAACTCCGGAACGGAGAAAAAAAGTTTCAGTATGTATCAGCTCTGCGGGTCGCGACGCTGGAGCTTAAGTGTCGAGACGCTCTTGTTAGGGTTGGTGCTCTGAGCGCCAATTTTATTATGTATTTCATTGTAAATACTAATGTAACATTTTATTATGAATAAAATAGACAGTTTCTTTTAAATAACATATTCTTTAATATGGTAAAGATGTAACCGATTTTATAATGATTAGTTATGATAATGTTGCAAAAGCGTCGCAACTGACATTGAGTCGTATCATGACGTTGTCATTCTTAGACAATTCCTGGTCAATGTTTATCCTACTTGGTCAGTAAAGTAAACTCGTTGAGACTAGTACATGTCGTATATTGGAATCTTGGATTCCGATGGTTTCTCAATGAACCATGAGTCTTGGAGACTCATATAGACGTGTAGGTGTTTATAGCGGATAAACACTGAACGACTCACCGAAGATTCTTAATGGATGGTACACCAATGTCAATAAAAATCTTCTCGGGTTGAGTGAGCATAGTGATTCTTTGACTTGAGATACTACTGTGGATATATGAGTTATCCTCCACACTTAGATGACAGTCACGTCACCAATCTATTAATATCATACCTCCACTTGTTCGTTGGGTGTGGACTGATGCTCAGGATATCCTGTGTGTATCAAGAAAGGATCTGTCAACTCTGTGTACAGAGCATAGGTATTCAATATGGAATTAGAAATCTGTTAAATCCATGGGCCTGTGGTATACTGTAGAAATCGGTTCTAAGTGTTATTAAATGATTGCTAATAGAAACATCGACGTGATTATATTTATAGAGATTTGACGTTTATATCTATATCTTTTGAATAATTCGGATACATGTGACGAATGAATTATACGTATGCGATGACCTCGACCTGTATGGTTCAGAGAGTTTATTTGTGTTCGTCATAATTTGCGGGTGAGTGAATTATGGACACAAAATTTGATTTTGTGACGGATATGCCTGAACCTAGAGAGTCTCAATAATGAGATATACTCGTAGAGCACTAGGACAACTTTTATGAATAATACTGATTATTTATAACTCGTTTAACAGTTAAACAAAAAATACATGCAATCGGGACCTAATCGTCATTTCCGAAATTAATGTGTATTTGTATTTAATTCTTGATTTTATTAAATACACATTAATTAAATATCAAATTGTGATATTTAACATACATGATTGATATATGTATTTTGATTATTTAATGTAAATATAATACATATATTTAAGATATTTGTATTTAATTATTTAATTATATAAATATTATATGATTAAATAATTAAAGTAATAAATATCTTTAGTCATCATTTGCTTTATTAAAGCTTGGAAATGGCATTACCTTATTGGTAACACATGTAAGTTTGCTTTATTTTAGATAAAAGTTATCTTTAATGAATGAAACTTGGACCAATGAAAATAAAACAAGTTAAATCATTTATTATTTCTTTTTTGTTGCTCACGGCAAAGAGAAGAAATGACATATAAATTATTTTGGTTTTCATTTTCATTACTTGGACAAGTTACACAAATATTCACTAAGTTAAAATTGAGAGAAAAGTGAAGAACCAAAGGAGAAAAAGCTTAGAAATTTGGAGTTTTGTAAGTTATTTCTAATTTTCTTCATCTAAGAAATTGTTTCTATGATTCCATGCTTCAACTTGTGTAGCTTAGAATTTTCTCTAATGTTTAATTATGTGAATTATTGTGTTGGAAATTTGTTTGACGGTGTTTAGCATGTATGATTAATTAATAAGCTTATTAGGTGTAATTAAGCTTATTAGATTAATTAGTAATCAAAGTTGTCATTCTAGAGTTTCTTAGCCATTCATAATTAACTTAGAGTTGTTCTTAAGTTGTTTCATGATAGTGAGACTTGTTTGGTGAATTATTGGATTGATTAAAGTGTTGAATTTTATCAATTTAGTATAAATTGTACAATTGGTGTAATTTATGAAATTAGGGTTCTTAACCTAATCCAATTTTGGGGCTTTTCATATATGTGATGTAATTTGATGTATATTAAATTTGGGATTGATTGGATTTGATCTTGATGTGTTTTGAACCAAAAAAGACCAAATTGTAAATCCTGAAAATTATTGGGTGCTCACGGAAATTACTGAAAAATTGGGGATTTATGTTGCAAAATATATTTTCATGTATTAAACATGTATAAATCATTTTAGGATTGATTTGGAATCTATTAAATATGTATTTGACTATTTAAATACCGAAATGATCAAATTATAAAATTTTGGGGCAATTGGGCAATTATAGGAAATATGATTACTTGGGTTAAAATTTCAGATTTTAAGTATTGGTTAATTAAATAAATAAGTTTATTTAATTGTTCCAAGAAAAATATTTGAAATCAAAAAATTCTGTTTTCCGCGTTCCGCTGCGCTAACCCTGTAATTTCGTATAAAACCCCTACAGCTCCGAAGTACGAGAGCAACTGCGAGAGCTGATCTTTTTGGCATCGCGATGTGGAAGGATGGGCGTCGCGATGCTCCTAGGTCTGATGCTCAATGTCGCGACAGTGAGGGGTTAGAGTCGTGACGCTCCCCTAGGCAGTGAGCATTTTCTACTTCAAACCAATACTAAACACTTCTAATTTTCTCCTAATACTTCAAATACACCTAAAATCCAATTTTAGCATCTTAACCACCATCAACACATGTTATACAACTAGCATACATGTATTCTAAATACTTATATGTATTTGCTTGAATCAAAACACAAACCAATTTAGAATCACACTATGAAATGTCTCATAAATAATTTCCATTTTCTCTCAAAAATTCCTTTTCAAGAAAAGTGGCAAAGCGAACAACAAATACATTTCGTTGCTCAGTATTGTAGAATTGATATCCCATGGAATTATCAGGATATCCAACGAACCTACATTTATACCCCATGGGTTCTAGTTTATCCCGATGCGAAACTCTAACGTATGCATGACAACCCCAAATCTTTAAATATCTAAGACTTGGATTTCTACCGAATCATATCTGATAGGGGGTCGTAGAAAAAGCTTTCGTTGGAACCCTATTAAGTATGTGGGAAGTAGTAAGTAAAGCGTAATCCCAAAGGTAATAAGAAAGATCAATATAGTTCATCATGGATCACACCATATCCAATAAAGTACAATTTCTATGCTCAGACACACCATTGTGTTGAGGTGTTCCTGGTGGGGTATATTGGGCAAGAATTTCATTCTCCCTTAAATAACTTCTGAATTCTTCACTCATGTATTTACTGTCTCGATCTGATCGAAGACACTTGATGAATTTACTGATTTTTTTTTTCTACTTCGTTTCAAAATATTTTCAACTTGTCAAATGTTTCTGATTTATGTCTCATCAAATAGACATAACCATATATAGACTTATCATCCGTGAAAGTCACGAAGTATATTCAACCACCATGAGCGGCATGATTTAATGGACCACACACATCGCTGTGTATTAGCTCCAATAAATCTCCAGCATGGTTTCCAACACTAAGAATTTGGACCTTTGTCATTTTTCCTTGGATACATGATTCACAAATTGGATAATGATCTAAGGTAAGATTTTCAATCAAACCATCATTTACCAGTTTGGATAGACGTCTAACATCTATGTGGCCCAATCTCATATGCCATAATTCAATATTATTTAATTCAGATTTCCTACTTATATTTTCCTCTACATTAAAGACATCTCTATATGTTTCCAAAACATAGTGACCGTTAGATAAAAAACATTTACATTTCAGTAAATTATCTTTATCGTATAAACATAAAGCTCCATCTTTAATGTTTATTTTATATCCCTATTTATATAATATTGGTACTGATATTATTTTTTTATGATAAGTGAGGATACATAATAACAGTAATGTAAATCTAATTTACATCCATTTGGGAGATCTAGAACAACATTTCCTATGACATTGACATCTAATGTCTCGTATTGCTAACTCTAAGCTGAATCTCCATTTTATTCAGCCTTCTTTTAACCCTCATGACCTGCATGGAGTTGCAAATATGAGTATGGCTGCTAGTGTTTAACATTCATCCATTATTTGCATTTAAGGCTAATGAGATGTCAATAATAGGAAAAATACAAAGCGTACATGAGGGTTCTGTTTTTCCTCTCAGTTCTGGACAGTCTTTCTTCCAGTGTCCAGAATTCTTGTATTATAGACACTGATCACGAGCTACTTACGATTTTTCACCTTCGCGCTTCTTGGATTTTTTCTTTGAAATCTTATTCTTCCCCATTTTGATTTTTTTTGACTTTCTGAAGTCTTTGAAGAGCTAGCTCCATCTTGGAGGTATAAAGTGGGGTTACCTTTCCTCAAATCATGTTCCGCTGTGCGTAAAATGTTATGAAGTTCTTCATAACTGTCTTGCATCGAGTGTATATGGAAGTTTAACACAAAGTCAAGAGAAGACATAATCAAATTACAGCCTAGCCGTTCATCAATCATTATGTCTTGTTATTCCAAGTATCAGATCTGGTTAATCATGTTCAAAACATGAATGCTGACTGTTCTTCCATCATTGAGTTCAACTTGGAATAATTCCTTAGATCTCTGATATATTTAGATTTCTTGATTTGCCTCGAACAACTCCTTGAGTGTTCTCATAATGCTCTAAACATCCACCTCTATTTACTGTCTCAGTAAATATGGAACCATCGATCCTACAATGTAGGATTTCACTTTCTGGTCATCATCCTTCCATTTTGCAAAAGTTTCTCGCTCTTTAGGAGTGGAGTCATGATCGATTTCAATAGACAATGGATTGATAGTTACATAAGTCAACTTTTCAAACTCCAAGACTAGACAGATATTCATTCCCCACTCAAAGTAGTTCTCGTCTCCTTTTAGTTTATTAGAATCCAAAAGTCGCATCAATGGATTTGCGGAAGCCATCTACAAGACAACATTTTAAACAGTATCATAATATTTTTCATTTCAAAATAAGAACACTAATTGATTATGGAATTTTAAATCTATTAGTGCCCTCTCACTACTTTACGTAATTCTATAATCTCCCTTAACGAAAAATAAAAATTTGACTATCAAAATTTTATAGCGGGAAGTGAATCCCATGACATTTACTCCAACCTCACACTAATGACGATCTTGGCCTTTATAAACTCATTAGGTAGACCTCCAAGGTCAATCGCTTACTGTGACTCATAGTTTAGTCATGAATCGTTTCTTATCCTCACACTAAAGACGATCTCGGATTAAGAAGTGTTCTAGGTGTATACTTATCAATGTGTACTAATGAGCTTCATATGTACACCCTCACAATAATGACGGTATTGGGTGACTACGTTAACTCATCACGCTACATCTAATATTTTACCGAAGTGACCTAAGTTCCGAGTACTTATACCCTCACACTAATGACGATCTTGGGCATAAGTAGTAAGAACTCATTCATATCCGTATTGACAAGAAAAACCTTCCAATAAAGCTCCAACATTACTAATACTATTACTTAAGATAAAATAATCACCTAGTCATGTGAGATTTATTATAATCAAGTCATTAACATTATTAGGTCAAAATTTTAATTTAAAACATGCAATACATATCCAATATGACTTATGCATAAGTAAATTAAAATACAAAGTCATAGATTCAAATACATGTCAAATATGCAACATGTGTTGTGTGGTTAAGCCTTGCATATGCTACCATTCTGTTGGGGCAGACGTGGAACACTTAGTGTCAGATCGATGTCCCGCACAGCGGAAGTGGGTCTAACCCAAGGATATCTAGCATTGATGTATTTTAAAATATTTTATATAAAAATAAATTATGTTTCGAGTCCGTAAGAAAAAACGGAGTCCGGAAAATCCGGAACGGAGAAAATGAAGTTTCAGTATGTATCATCTCTACGCATCGTAACATGGGAGCTTGAGCGTCGAGACGCTCCGAAGTGCGAGAGCAACTACAAGAGCTGAACATTTCGGTATAGTGACGGAGAAGGGTGGGAGTCGCGACGCTCCAATGTCTGATGCTCGGTGTCACGACGCTGAGGGGTCAGAGTGGTGACGCTCCCCTAGGCAGTGAGTATTTTCTACTTCAAACAAATACTAAACACTTCCAATTTTCTCCTAATACTTCAAATACACCTAAAATTAGATTTTAGCATCGTAACCACCATCGACACATGTTATACAACTAACATACATGTATTATAAATACTTATATGCATTTGTTTGAATCAAAACATAAACCAATTTAGAATCCTACTATGAAATGTCTCATGAACAATTCTAGTTTACCCAAAGGTGGTTGATAAGTGCATGAAAATGTACTTTGAACATCACTAATTTGGCTTGATTATCATGTATTTGATCTTAATTATAGTTTATTTTATGTTTTGTTATTAGGAAGCAATGTAACATGGATATTGGAGCAATTACACATGTTTCGGGAACTTACGGACACATCGGAAGCACGTAGGAAATGAGCAGAAATGCAGGAATCATTATCCTGCAAGCCAGGCCGCGCATCGCGATGCGCAATGGCTACGCGTCGCAACACGGATGCGTTTTCCAGGGTTTTTGCTTAGTTCATTTTTTTTACGCAAATAAGGCTTCCGGGACTTCTGTATATAAACCCAAGCTTGTCCAAAACCCTAGGGGGAGAAAATATGAGAAAAGAGAGAAAAGAGCCACAAATACAATTTTGAGAGATAAAAACAAAGAAGATTCAACCCGACAGGATGTCTCTTCGATTTATCAAGGCTATGTCTCTCTTCTACATGGAGAACTAATCTCCCAGACAAAGCTAAGAATGAACTCTTGTAATTGATTTCTTATATTCATGTTGTTGATTCCCAAATACTCTTTAATGTTTAATACAATCGATGCTTTGCTATTTTTTATTATTTTATGATTATATGAATCCAGAGATTGTGTTTTACCAACTTGCATATAGGAATAGTCATGCTTCTTCTATGTGTGATTGGGGAACCCAGTTATGACTGGTAAAGTTATTTTATGAGTTGATCTTCTGCTGCAGTATTGCCTGTGGGTATATTGTCGACGTTAGATAGGTCATAACGATAACTTTGTGTGCTGTTAACATAGAGAAAGTAAATCATCGATTACCTTAGAATTTAATGTGTTTTCAATTGAATATCTTTCGATTGTTGGTTTGGGATATGAAACCTTCAATTGAGTAATAAAATGAATCAATAACTTAATATAGGAAGTTGATACAAGAGGGATTCCCGACACTTTGCTGCTTCTCTCTATTGATATTTCCTGCATACTTTTCATAATCTTTACTTTACATTATCAATTCAATCTTTCTATTTAATTAAGTTACTGCTAACGTTTTTGTTTAAGTGACTTAGTTCCTTCGTAACCATCTCTCTGAGGAATCGACACCCCAACTATACTACGATAACCGCAAGTACTTTTTGGGCGTGATCAAATTTTGGCGTCGTTGTCGGGGAGACGATTTACAAGTAAAAAGAGCAGGTTTGCTTGGTCAACAACAAAAGCGGTAACTTCGTTCCATCTTATTTTTTTTATTATTATTTACTTATTTATTTTATTTTATTTCAATTTCAGTTTTAGCTTAGTTTTTATTATTAATTTAATTTTTTAATTTTTTATATATTTATTTAATTTTATTTAAGTTTTAATTTTAATTTTGAATTATTTATTTATTTTATTTTTAGTTTATTCTTTTATTTTTTTTTCTAGTTTTATTTGTGTTTAATTGCATGCCTAGACGTAGGGATGTGTTTGGTAGATTTTTTAGGATTGAAGAGGAAACTCAGACTCAAAAAGTCTGTTTGATAATATTTTTGCCATACCATATACATTTAGCGCACATACTATGAGTGAGTACGAGAGACCACCTTGAGGACTCTTGAAGAGTACCTTCATTCCACTCGCACAACTACACCATCATTCATTATGTTTCCTTCTAATGCACCACATATAGATTTTAAACTTGGAATGATATAGTATCTCCCAACCTTTCACGGTTTGGAGAACGAGAACCATTATGTGCACATTAGAGTTTGAAGAGGTTGTAGCGACTTTCCATGACCGGTTTGGGACTACAGACACAGTTAGACTTAAGTTCTTCCCATTTGCCCTTAAGGATAGAGTTAAAAGCTGGTTGTATTCTTTACGACCTCGGTCAATATGATCATGGGGTGAGATGACACATGCATTCTTTAATAAATATTTCTCACACCATAAGACAAATGCCTTGAAAAGACAGATATATTCCTTCTCCCAGAGAGACAGTGAAACTCTTTATCAGACTTGTGAGAGATTTAAGGAGATGTTAGCTAGTTGTCCTCACTATGGATATGAGAGTTGGCGCTTAGTGAGCTATTTTTATGATAGTTTAACCCCTAGAGAGCGCCAATTCGTGGAGACAATGTGCAATGGTGAGTTCATTTGAAATGACCCTGATGAGGCATTAAAGTACTTAAATGACCTAGCTGAGAAATCTCACACTTAGACTGGACCTAATACCATTGATAGCACTGATAAGAGACTCCCCACTCCTTCTAGTAGAGGCATATACCACTTTAGGGAAGATGATAGTCTTAAGGCACAAGTTGAGCAATTAACTAGACAAATAAGAACCTTAATATCCAAAGATGGCAAGACTATGCATGCAGTAGCCCAACTAGAACCTCATGAGGTATGTTTTGTGTGTAAAGGGAGTGACCATCTGGCACAAAATTGTAGACTCCCCACTCCTTCTAGTAGAGGCATATACCACTTTAGGGAAGATGATAGTCTTAAGGCACAAGTTGAGCAATTAACTAGACAAATAAGAACCTTAATATCCAAAGATGGCAAGACTATGCATGCAGTAGCCCAACTAGAACCTCATGAGGTATGTTTTGTGTGTAAAGGGAGTGACCATCTGGCACAAAATTGTCCTTTATATGGTGAGATGAGGGAAACATATGAGGAACAATGCAATACCTTAGGGATGTACAAGAAGCCTTACACATCTTATTCCCACACTTATAATCCTGGTTGGAGGAACCACCCAAATTTAAGTTGGAGACATGAGTCTCAACAGCCCAGTCAAACATCACATCCTAGAAGTTACAGTGCCCCACAGTATCACACACATGCCATTCCTAGAAATTATTTAGAGGATACAATGAAAGCATTTGTGGAGGCCCATAACACAACCAATCAAAAGTTTGAGTCACTGATAGCCCAAATGGCTGAGGAGAATAAGGAGATTAATAGTCAAGTCTCCAAATTGACTAATGTCCTAAATGTGAAAGAACCATGCAAATTCCCATCTCAAGCTCAACCTAATCCACAAGGGCAACACATGGCATAAGCTGATCATGAAGCCTCCAATGTAAAAAGTGTTAACGGCATAGTCACTATGAGCGGTAAGGAGGTAGGTTCGCATGACACCTCCAACACTATAGGTGACCCCAAAGATAAGAGTGAAAATACTCCTCAGGAAGATCGAGTGACACATTTCCCAGTTAGAGTGTCTTTCCCTCAAGCTCTTAGGCTTACTACAAGAGCTGCATACCCAAATGGTGAGATCCTAGAACATTTAAAATAGGTAAAAATTAATTTTCCTCTGTTATATGTGATCAAACAAGTACCCACATATGCGAAGGTTCTGAAGGATCTATGCACCATGAAGAGAAAGCATCATGTGAAGAAAAATACATTCCTGATAGAGCAAACAAGTGCAATAATTGAACCAAAGGCCCCACCAAAATATAAAGATCCAGGCTGCCTCACTATCACTTGCCATATTGGCACATGTGAGTTTGGTCAAACTCTATTAGATTTAGGTGCTAGTGTTAATCTCATGCCATACTCCATCTATATGCAGTTGGGGCTTGGAGAAATTAAGCCTACATAAGTGGTTTTGCAGTTAGCTGATCGCTCCATCATAACACCACGAGGAGTAGTTGAAGATGTTTTACTCCAAATCGATAAATTCTACTACCCAGTTGATTTTATGATTCTAGACACTCAGTCTGTGATTAAAACCGATTCCAAAATTCCTCTCATCTTGGGTAGACCTTTCCTTGCTATAGTCAATGCCCTTATCAATTGTAGGAATGGTCTCATGAAGTTATCATTCAGGAACATGACATTGGAAGAGAATATTTTTCACGTTGGGAAACAACCACAAGATGATGATGAATGTCATCACTCATACCTGATAGACACAATTGTACTGGAAATGGCCCTCATTCAATATGATTCTAACCCTCGTGATCATATTCTTCTTGATTCAAACATCTTAGATACTCTTGAATCAAATGAACTTCCTGATATATCTATTAGCTGTTTTGTTTTGCAAAAACATGGAACAAGAGTGTGGCAGCCACAATTTGAGGCTCTACCAAGAGATAGGGAGAAACCGAAGCCATCAACAGTTGAAACGCCAAAGGTTGAACTAAAGCCATTACTAGAAGGTTTTCAGTATGCGTTTTTCAGACCATGAGATACCTTTCTTGTTATTATTTCATCGGAGTTAAGTGCATCACAAAGTAAGAAATTACTTGACATATTGAGTGAGCATAAATCTGTACTTGGCTGGACCATATGAGACATTAAAGGTATCAGCTCCTTAATTTGTTCCCATAGGATTCACCTAGAAGAGGGAGTTATTCGTAGAGACCCTCAACGTAGATTTAACCCTATTATGAAAGAAGTGGTGAGAAATGAAGTTATAAAGTTACTCGATGCAGGTATTATATACCCAATTGCTGATAGTAAATGGTTTAGTCCTACGCAGGTTGTCCCTAAAAAGTCAGGTGTTACTGTTGTGCAAAATGAGGCAGGGGAACTGATTCCTACCAAGATAGTCACGGGTTGATGCATGTGCATAGATTATAGGAAGTTGAATGTTGCCACTCGGAAAAACCATTTTCCGCTTCCTTTTATTGACCAGATTCTCGAGCAGGTAGCAGGTCATCTATTCTACCATTTTCTAGATGGTTACTCAAGATACTATCAGATTGAGATTTCATTAGAAGATCAAGAGAAAACCACATTCACTTGCCTGTTTGGCACTTGTGTTTTTCGCCGCATGCCATTTGGGTTATGTAATGCCCCTGCTACTTTTCAGAGATGCATGTTGAGCATTTTTAGTGACATGATTGAAAAATTCATGGAAGTGTTTATGGATGACTTAACAGTATTTGGCGATTCTTTTGATGTATGTTTACTTAATCTGAAAGCAGTGTTAAGTCGATAGCAAGAAAAATGCCTCGTTTTGAATTAGGAAAAATGTCACTTTATGGTCTCTTCGGGCATTGTTCTGGGTCATATTGTCTTCTCCAAGGGTATCAAAGTCGACAAATCAAAAATTGAGTTGATATCTAAGCTACCGATACCCAAAACTATGAAAGATGTTCAGTTTTTTCTTGGGCATGCTGGTTTCTATAGGAGGTTTATACGGAATTTTTCTTCTATATCTAGACCACCATGTAACCTTCTTGTTAAAGATTCTTTGTTTGAATGGACACAAGAATATGAAGATGCCTTTAAAACATTAGTCACTAAACTCACCTCTGCCCCAATTATGCAACCACCTGACTAGAATTTGCCATTTGAAATTATGTATGATGCTAGTGACTATGCAGGACAAAGAATAGAATGGAAACCTTTTGTTGTCTATTATGCTAGCCGAACTTTAAATAGTGCTCAAATTAACTACTCCACAATTGAAAAAGAACTGCTAGCTGTAGTTTTTGCTTTGGATGAATTTCGTGCATATCTTATTGGCTCACATATCACTATTTTTACTGACCATGCAGCTCTTAAGTACCCTATTTCGAAGAAGGATGCTAAGGCAAGATTGATTAGGTGGATCCTGTTGTTACATGAATTCGATGTAACCATCATGGATAAAAATGGTGTTGAAAATGTGGTGGCAGATCACTTATCTCACTTGGAGTTAAACGATTCTGCCGATGGCCCACCAATTCGTGATGATTTCGCTGATGATCTTTTTACGGTCACAGGAGCACCCTGGTATGCACATATTGTAAATTATTTAGTTTCCAGTGAGTGTCTATCCATTTAAAGTGCACATGATAAATGTAAATCCTGGTTGAGGTACGTAATTTTTATTTAGATGATCCATATTTATTTAAATACTATCCTGACCAAATATTGCGACGTTGCATTCCTGAAGATGAAGTTTTAAGTGTACTTACCTTTTGTCATTCCCGTGCATGTGAAGGCCATTTCTCAGTAAATAAAACTGCTGCAAAAGTCTTGCAATGTTGTTTTTATTGGCCCACTCTATTTAAGGATACAAATGGTTTCTGTCGTTCTTGTGAAATGTGTCAAAAATTAGGTGCCCTATCCCATCGTCATATGATGTCTCTTATCCCTATTATTGTCATTGAAGTATTTGATTGTTGTGGTATTGATTTTATGGGACTTTTCCACCTTCTTTTGGGTACCTTTACATTCCTCTTGCAGTAGATTATGTGTCTAAATAGGTTGAGGCAGTGGTGTGCCGAGCAAATGACAATACTACTGTGATTAAATTCTTAAAGGAACATGTATTGTCACGCTTTGGCACCCCATGTTTCATTATTAGTGATCAATAGACACATTTTTGTAATCGATCGTTTGAGGCTTTGATGCGCAGGTACGGTGTGGTGTATAAGATTTCTACTGCTTATCACCCACAGACAAATGGATGCGCCCGTAATCTGCTTGACGTTCGAACGTGTTCACGAACGCAGCACAAACGAAAGCAGTGAACATGTGAATTGAATCTGATGACATACTTATTCTGAATTTCCCCTTCCGACATTCGTTTCCCGCGACTTCCACAACTTAAAGAGTAGTGCCTCCGTACGAGACTGATCATCGGGACTTATATGCAAAAATACAGTGCCTATAATTGTGTATGTGTTAATCATTTTGGTGTGTTATTTAAAAAAAAAATATTTGTTTTATTTATTTTTAGTCCTTGATATTAAAGCATAAGTCCAATTATGATATTGTTTGCTTTAGGGTGAAATCTTAGAAACGATAAGTTCTTTAATGTACTTTTATTTGATGCATTGAGTAGTTGATCTAGGTTAGACTCGTAAGCACTTAACTATAGGTTTTTAGTACTGACAGCCTATGTAGTTGGCAAGGTGACTATTTGAAGAAATTGTATGTCGATGAATGATCGTTTGCTTAGATGTATATCCTGATTTGTTAGTGTTATGATGTATGGTAAAAAATAAAAAGAGAAAGTCTCAAAAGAAATAAATTAAACCACCTATAATCGATAAGCGTGAAGCTACCCATGGGCGAGTGTTAGGACCACCATGAGGAGAAATGATACCTTAAAGGGTGGGTGAACGTTCAAAAAGAAAAAAAAATAATCATACCATACTGAGCACAAAAAGCAATTACAGAGCACATTTAAGATATCTAGGTTGGTTTGACCCATCAGATCCCAATTTTTAAACAAAATCATTGAGTTGGCTTACCTAGGAATTGAGCTGTGAATGAACCTTTACACACACACACACACTGTGAGCCTGACTTAGATGATTTATTTAAGAACTTGGATTTGAGTTACATTGAGTACTTTGAAAGTTCTCTGATTTCATTACTAGGCATTCTTTGAGGACGATAATATATGTAACTATTGAGACTATTTCAGTTTGCTATTTCATTTTGTTTTTTTTTTCTTCATGATTGTATGTGTTTTTAAATGACGTTTGTGGGTGTTGTCACTGTAAGCTCTCACGAGACTATAACTCGTCCACTAGGGTCACCTGGGGTTTAAAGGCTTGTTGCATACGCGAAATGCAATCGTGATCCCTACGAAAGTGGCTTAGATAGTTTTTATTTATTTTTAATTTAGTTAGTTCTTATTTTCTTTTTGCTCTTGAATTGCTAAGGATTATTAATAAGCTGGTTGGGGGTTGTGATAAGTGCATGAAAATATACTTTGAACATCACTAATTTGGCTTGATTATCATGTATTTGAACATCACACAACAAAGAGCCACAAATATAATTTTGAGAGAGAATAACAAAGAAGATTCAACCCGACAGGATGTCTCTCCGATTTATCAAGGCTATGTCTCTCTTCTACATGAAGAACTAATCTCACAGGCAAAGTTAAGAATGAACTCTTGTAATTGATTTCTTATATTCATGTTGTTGATTCCCAAATACTTTTTAATGTTTAATACAATCGATGCTTTTTTATTCTTTATTATCTTATGATTATATGAATCCAGAGATTGTGTCTTACCAACTTGCATATAGGAATAGTCATGATTCTTCTATGTGTGATTGGGGAACCCAGTTATGACTGGTAAAGTTATTTTATGAGTTGATCTTCTGTTGCAGTATTGCTTGTGGGTATATTGTCGACGTTAGATAGGTCATAACGATAACTTTGTGTTCTGTTAACATAGAGAAAGTAAATCATCGATTACCTTATAATTTAATGTGTTTTCAATTGAATATCTTCTGATAGTTGATTTGGGATGTGAAACCTTCAATTGAGTAATAAAAGGAATTAATAACTGAATATAGGAAGTTGATACAAGAGGGATTCCTGACGCTATGCTGCTTCTCTCTATTGATATTTCCTACATACTTTTCATAATCTTTACTTTACATTATCAATTCAATCTTTCTATTTAATTAAGTTACTGCTAACATTTTTGTTTAAGTGACTTAGTTCCTTCGTAACCATCTCTCTGAGGAATCGACACCCCAACTATACTGCGATAACCACAAGTACTTTTTGGGCGTAATCAGTGGTCAAGTGATTCTAAAATGGTAGCCATAACTTTAAGCTTTAATCTAGAGTTTCAAACTCTTATTAATTGTTCCATGTCCAACATGAACATCTTTGACCTAATTAACAAGCATATTGTGTTTATACTTCCAAAGCATCATAAAACAATTTATTAGCCTTATTTCAACTTTAAGCTATGTAATCATGCATCCAATACATAATTCATCACTATATGTCTCCCTAATGAAAACTCACTAATGAAGAACATAACTTAGAAGAAGATCAAAGATTACCTAGTAAGCTTGATACAAAGATCCAATCTCATTCTCCTTGTTGAAATGGTTGGTGAACTTCCAAGGTTTTCAAGTTTGACTCCAAGATCCAATATTGATTCCAACGCTAGCAAGCTTCACTCCAAGATCCAATCTCGATTCTCCTAGATGAAATATTGTAGAGACCTCACAAAACTTCTATAAACACTTCAATAACTTAGGCTAATTTCTCCAAGAATTGCTTGTATTTAGCTTTCTCAAACTTAATTAAAACCTTCCTAAAGCTTGCTATTTATAGCAAAATTTAGATAATTTTTAATTAATAAAAGTTCTAATCAACTTTATGTGGGATTAATCTAATTAGTCCAAATATGTATAATTAGGTGTGACTAATTACCTTTGTCTACCACTTTGATTTAATCCAACTAAATCAAGACAAAGATTATGAAATGGATTAGTTCAATGTTTGTCACTTTGATTTAATCCAATTAAATCAAGCCAAAAACACTTATAACTACATATTTATATTTACCAAAATATCCTCAAATTGTAGAGATATTTATGAATGTACAATTAAGCCCTTGTGTAATTATTGAATTAATCCAATTAGGTCAAAATAAGTAATCAATATTATCCAATAATACTTGATTATCTTAGTTGATAATTATAATATTGAATATTATCTTTTATAAAAAATAATAGGCTACCCAAGTGCTCAATGAGTACACTTCATATTGGGTTTCTCTAAGTTTAGACTCGTTTTTCATATAAGCCTAGCTAATATATACGCAATTCGGCCATCTCCGAATTCGCGAAGAACAAGAACGACCTTTCTGAACTATACAAGTCGAGGTCATCACATTTATTTATCAATCCCTCAATCGTAGGCTATCCGAGTTGTGCTTAGGAAACATTTAATACACCGTCAAGTTTTCAACACCCACATCTCATGTCGACATGTCCACGATTCTTTACAACTGATGCGATCCACCCTAGATGATCGACTTTGGCCAAAGTCGTAAGAATCGCGACTTACTCACATGGATACCAAAACCCCTTATGGTACACATGTGAGCCATCAGATCCTATCTTGATTCGCACTTGATTAATGAGTGCATCGGTCCACACCCAACGAATATCTAGTGGCCAGACCATAAAATGTTTCTGACATATATGGCATCAAAGTGGGGAAGATCTCACACAAAATCAATGATATCCTATAGTCAAAGGATTACATATGCTACTCGACTCGAAGAGATTCATATTGACGTTCCAACTATTAGAAATCACTTGTGAGTCATTCAGTATTCGATCTAATCAATACCCACACGTTTATACGAGCTTCCAAAGCTCATGGTACATCGGGGTAAACCATTGGAACTCCAATTGCAATATACGATATATGCTAGTCTTATAGGTTATAGGAATTCGATCGTATTCCAAAACCAACGACTATGAATATTTACTTTAAAAATAGTTTATAATAGTAATACTTATTCCAATGTCAGACCACCTAATGTCCATTATTACTACATGACTATTCTAAGATCGATGTCATTCTTAGCATATTTATACATCAATCTAATATGCATAATGACAATACTATTAATAAGGTATGAAATAAAAATATAATTATTTTATTAATAAATAATAAAATGTATAATATATTATCTAGATTGGCGCTCCAAGCACCAACCCAACACATGGAACATACAAAAATGACTTATTTCATTAAGAGTTTTTGATGAGCAACATACTGCACAAAATATTTATAGAATGATTAAAGTAATTTTTGATGAATATAGTTTATTAGGTAAAATTTTAACAATTGATTTTGACAATGCATCTGCAGATATTGCATCAATTAGAGATTTAAAAGAAATATGTCAACCAAATTTGGGGGGTCGATTTTTTCATGTTCATTGCACATGTTATGTCCTTAATTTATGTGTTCAAGATGATTTGACTTTTCTACCCCTTACATTGATTCTATTAAGATTGCACTTAATTGTAATTAGTCATATTCTCAAGTTAGGAGAGAATGAGCCAAGTTTTGTAAATTAAATGGTGTTAAAGCGGTAAAATTTTCACGAGATGTTCCAACACGTTGGAATTCAACTTATTTTCTTTTAAGTCAAGCTTTCTAATACAAAAATATATTATGTAGTTTTTTCCCCAACATGTTCAAAATATCACACTTTTGCCTAGTTAATGGGATATTTGTGAAAAAAATTAGAACTTTTAAAAGTTCTTAATGATGCTACAAATATTTTTAGTGAAATTTATTATCCTACAATAAATTTATTTCTTGTTGAAAGTTTGAATATTATTGGTACTCTATCTGAGTATGCTGAAAGTTCTGATCCTAATGGTATTGTTTTAATTGAAGCTATTTCTGTTATGAAGCGAAAATGATTGATTTATTTTAAAGACATTCCATTACTTTATTTTATTGCCATAGTTTTTTATTCTAAATTTAAAATAGAAGGTTTGAATAATGGCTTACTAGCTTACTAGCTTACTATACATATTTATTAATAGCTGATGAAATTAATATTACAAGAATAATAGATAAAATAAAAATTGATTTAATAGATGTATTTAATGATTATTTTAGTATATATAACTTGCAATCATTATGACAATCTAGTAGCGAACCCATAATACATTCAAGACTTAGCGTAGGTGATCGTTGGTTACTACAACAAAATAAAAAACATATGGATAACATGACTAATAACTCGGAATTAGATAATTATTTATTTACCAATTTCGAGTTTCATACGGAAAGTTTAGTGCGTAAAATTTTTCAAGTACTTGACTGGTGGAACCGACATCAAATTTTTTATTTCATCAATTATTGTTAAAGAGGTGCTGGTAGCACCTGTTTCTACCGTTGCGATTGAGAAAGCCTTTAGCTTAGGAGACAATATTTGGAAGTGAGACGGTCTTCATTACATCCATACACTTTAGAAGCAACAACATGTGTGGATGATTGGACCCGAGCTGATTTGAGGCAACAAGAAGATGCCCCCGATGACTTTGAAGACTTGTTCGACAATGCATCTGCAAGTGCAAAACGAACGAGAGCTGAAGGGTCAACATGCACTGATAATGATGATGATTGATTGATGAGTAAATAATTATAATGGGAAACTATCTTAAAAATATAATAGAACTACGTAAGCTTTAATTTCTCTCACCCCCGGATGATACGTAGGCAACTTAAGTTTTTAAAAATTTAAGTTCAAGTTTTTTAATTTTATTTTTAATTTAATGTAATCTAAATTCAATTCAAATTCATAATTTTAAATAAATTTTTTAATCTCATATTTTTTTTTTTTTTAAAAAATCAAAATTATTTTTTTTAAAAAAAAAATCGGAAGGGAACTGAAACTGAATCGGAACCGTCCGATTCGGTTCTGGTTCCACACTTGTGAAACCGGGAATCGTTCGGTTTGATTCCGATTTGGAACCGAACGAACCGTTGGCCGGGTCTATCCATGCAACCACATTCACTTCAAACCAAATCTTTAGTTGCCACTTGGAAACAATATAAAACAAATTTTTATTTGCCAATTCGTGTACCCAACTAAATCTTCCTAATTTAATCTGAACTTCATCTGGTTGGACTGTTCAAATAAAGGAACGTATAATCTTCCTAATTTAATTTTTTTTTAATCTATCATTAATCAATCTTGTTAATCCCTATTCACTTAACAACAACAAACTAACAGGATCAATTCCGAGATAACTCACGAGCCTATCAGACCTCAAAGTCTTGTATGTTGAGACAAATATGTGAAATCTTGACTTTATTAGTTCATGAGAGTAGACCCGGCCGGCGGTTCGGTTCCGGTTCGGAACCGAACCGAACCGGCCGGTTACCGGTTCCACCCTTAAGTGGAACCGGAACCAAAAACCGAACCGGAACCGAACCGTTCGGTTCCGGTTCGGTTCGGTTCCTTTTTTTTTTTAATTAATTAAAATAAAAAAATGAGATTAAATTTATAAAAAAAAAATTTTTTTATTACATTGAAGAGCTTGAGCTTAAATTTTTAAAAATTTAAGTTGCCTACGTATCCTCCAAGGGTGAGAGGAATCAAAGCTCACGTAGTTCCATTACAAGTTTTAGTCTTTTAGACATATCCCCTTTGTAAATTATAATTTTACAATTATCAATCATCATTATCGGTTGATCCTTCGGCTCCGGTTCCGCTTGCACTTGTTGCAGAAGCATTATCGAACAAATCTTCACAATCATCGGGGGCATCTTCTTGTTGTCTCAGATCAGCTCGAGTCCAATCATCCACACAAGCTGTTGCTTCTAGAGTGCTTGGATGTAATGAAGATCGCCTAGCTTCCAATATATTACCTAAGTCCATGTGCTTGATCATATTGCCATATCCACCAGAAAATTTGTAGATAACCCCACAATAGTTGCAAACTGCTCGTTGTGAATCATCTTCTAGGCGTTCCAAATTAAAATGAATTTTGAAAATATCCGAGGACCGAGCCTTAACTTCTCTTCTCCGTGATTGTGCACTGACACTAGGGCCGCTCTCTTGGGTTGGCATATTTGACATTATGTTCTCAGATGAGCTTGCCATTTTTCGTTTGAGAAATTAGGAAGAAAAATAAGAAAATTGAATAATTGCGAATAAGAGAATTAGAAAAATGAGAGAGTTGAGAATTTGGTGTGATGAAATTATGAAAAATGAATCCTATTTATAGAATTTTAAAATTTTTTTGATACCAAAAATGCCCCTAAATATAACCGTTTTATTACCGTTATTAGGGGTACATTAGTAATTTTTATTTTATATAACAAAAATATTTTTTTTTATTTTTTTTATTTTTTTTTGGCGCCAAACGGCTCCCTGCATGCTGCATCCCCCAACGGCACTAGCCGTTGGGGGAATTAGGCCCCCAACGGCTAGTAGCCGTTGGGGGCCGTAGGGTTCCTGTTGGAACCCGACGGTTCCAACCGGAACCGTTCGGTTCCGGTTGGAACCGTTCAAACCGGTGGAACCGTACGGTTCCACCGGTTCGGACCGGTTCGAGTTGGGGTGGAACCCCAACCGAACCGGTCCCATTCCGGTTCGGTTCCGGAACCGGAACCGGAACCGGTTTCCGGTTCCAACCGGTTCGGTTCGGTTCCGAACCGGAACCGTGGCCGGGTCTACATGAGAGTAGTTGGTATTTTATTTTTTATTAGTTATGTTTTTATTTATTTTTTTAAATTGTCGCAACAATGTTTCGAACAATAATCTCTATTGAACAATCCCAGTTGACGGCTCTTTTAAATATTTTTCAACTATACTTCTATTGAAATCCTAGTTGACTGTGCCAATCATATGAATCACGATATAATTATTGGAATAACTTTGAACTGCTACCGAGTTACTTGTTCTTTGAATTTATAACCAATGACCCATTAAGATGATTGGTTACCTGATGCTGTTGAAGTGAAGTTGCTGGGAAGTTGCTGGAAACTATCCATGCAACAAAGTCAGCATGCAGCCAAAGGCACCGAAAGCATGAACAAAGTGCTGCCAGCTGCAAAGTTTGAAAGTTGACAAAGTTGCCAACTGCCCAAACCGTGTGACACTGTAGCACACGGTTTGGAGCCCTAAACCAGTTTTAGAATCATCCCAGAAATCCCAAATTGAGTGAAGATAGAGAGCAAAGTGTTTGAGAGTTTTTTGTAAAGCTTTGATTTGTAAGCTTTGTAATTCTTTGTTTAGTGAGAAATAAAGAAGAGTTTTCTCTCAATTCACCTCTATTCGTGTGTGTTTTATCACAACAAGTGGTTTTAGAGCTAA
The DNA here is from genome assembly GCA_019454045.1 of Zanthoxylum bungeanum. Lineage (NCBI taxonomy): Eukaryota > Viridiplantae > Streptophyta > Magnoliopsida > Sapindales > Rutaceae > Zanthoxylum > Zanthoxylum bungeanum. The sequence continues at coordinate 43,818 of SKCR01009125.1, forward strand.
GGTTACTTGGAGGGATCCCGAAACTCGGTAACAGATATTCGGTTCGGAAAGTCGGTTCTGACGAAAGTTGTCGAAAATCGATTTTCAGCATACCATCAGACTTTTCACGGCGAGACGAGCACGGTGGTATTTCTCGGCGATCAAACGGAGCCCGGACGAGGTGTCACGCGCCGCAAGCGCCGTCCAGCAGGTTCTTCACGCGCTCCAAGCGCACACACGCGCGTTCCAAGGAAGAAGACGACCACGTCAATGCTGAGTCAGCGCCCAGTCAGCTACCACGTCAGCCGGTCCTGCACAGTCATTAGCCTAGTCAGCATGACACGTCAGCAACACAGTCAGCAGACACGTGGCATCCAGTCAGCAGCCACGTCATCTGCCACGTCAGCATTTGCCACGTAAGCAAGTGCCACGTCAGCGGTGCCTGGTAAATTTCACATAGGTACCTGAACTTTCTGGAAATTACAATTTAGCCCCTATACTTTCAGAAATTTTCAATTTAGTCCCTGAACTTTTTAGAAATTGCAATTTCGTACCTGAAATTTTCCGTAATTGCACTTTGGCCCCCTGAACTTTTGGAAATTGCACTTTGACCCTTGTAATTTCTGAAATTTGCAATTTGGTCCCTGTGTCGGATTTTGACAAACGAAGTGTCATTTCCACCATTTTTTACCATTCCGGACGCAACGGTGAGGTCCGTTTTTTGAAATTCTGCTTAGAATTTTTATGATGGATGGGGGCAACAGAAAAATGATTTTGTTAACCAGTACAAACTATTTCACATGGAGAGGAAGGATGAAAGACCTTCTGTATGTGAAGGACTATGATGGATCGATATTTCTGGAGCAGAAACCAGAAGGAATTTCCGATGAGAAGTGGGCTAATCTTCACCAGAAAACATGCAGTACTATTCGTCAGTGGATCGACGATAGTATCGTGAACCATGTCAGTGAAGAAACAAATGCACGTGACTTATGGAGAAAGCTGAAGGAGCTTTTCCGAGCAAAGACTGGCAACAATAAGCTTTACTACATCAAGAAGATTATGAGGTTGAAATACCAAGAAGGTACAGCTGCGGCGGACCATATCAACGATTTCCTTGGAAAAATGAAAGAATTATCTGGATTGGGCATAGACTTCGGAGATAACGTAAATGGCTTAATACTCCTTAATACGTTACCAGAATCTTGGGAAACGTTCAGATCTACGGTGATAAATTCAGCCGCAGATGGGAAAGTCACTATGGAGATGGCAAAGACCAGGATCTTCGAGGAAGAAAAGAGGACGAGAATGCAGGAGTCAGCATCAACCTCAACCTCAGAAGCTCTAGTGACATAGAAGAACACCAGAAGAGGGAGGAGTAAAAGCCGAGGCCCATGGAGATCAGACAAGAACCGGGGGAAATCAAGAACGAGTGATATTGAGTGCTATATGGATTGCTACAAACTGAAGAACGAGCAGTCTAGGAGAGATGGTGACTCTAACCAAGAAAGAGTTGCTACTACCACCAAAAAGACCTCCAAAGACTTCTGCATAATATATGAAGAACATGTTGTGAATCTTGCCAACCACGAGACCGGTTGGGTGATAGAAAGTGGCGCCTCTATACACGCCACATCTCGCAGAGACTTCTTTTCATCTTACACACCAGGAGACTACAGTGCTGTAAGGATGGGGAATGACGGACAGTCTAAAGCCGTCGGTATTAAAGACATCTGCCTTGAAACAGACAACGGGACAAGGCTAGTGTTGAAGGGAGTCAAGCACATCCCAGACATCTGGTTAAACCTGATCTCAACAGGCAAGCTGGATGATGAAGGTTTATGCAGCACCTTTAGTGACGACACCTGGAAGCTCACTAAATGATCAATGGTCGTGGCACGAGGTAAGAAAGATTCAACTATGTATTTGATGCATGCTAAGCTTTCAAATAGTAGCATAAATACAGTCAACAATAATGAGGCAGCCGAGCTATGGCATAAAAAGCTCGGTCACGTGAGTCAAACGGGGATGGAGATATTACGCAGGCGGAATGTTCTTCCCGAATTGAAGAACTCACACTTACGGAAGTGTGAACACTGCATGGCTGGAAAGCAGAACATGGTATCCTTCCAGAGTTCCCCGTCTCAACGGAAACCGGAGGTACTTGATCTCATACATTCAAATGTATGCGGTCCGATGCAGACACGAACACTTGGTGGGTCACTGTATTTTGTGACATTCATTGATGATCATTCAAGGAAGACCTGGGCATACACCTTGAAGAGAAAAGATCAAGTGTTGGGAGTGTTCAAAGAGTTTCATGCCCTGGTGGAGAGAGAAACCGGCAAGAAACTCAAATGCATCAGAACAGACAACAGTGGAGAATACAGAGGTCCGTTTGATCAGTACTGCAAGATGCAAGGAATCCGACATCAAACGACACCTCCGAAGACACCTCAGCTGAATGGCCTAGCTGAGAGGATGAACAGAACCTTGTGCGAAAAGGGTCAGAAGCTTGCTGTCACAAGCCAAGCTGCCAAAGACATTTTGGGGGGAGGCACTCAACACAACAGTACATGTTTTGAACATGTCCCCAACGGTCGCACTGAAAGGTAATGTTCCTAACCAATCCTGGACAGATAAAGAAGTGTCTTATGAACACTTGCATGTCTTTGGGTGCAAAGCTTTTGTACACATCCCAAAGGACGAGAGATTCAAGCTTGATGCAAAGACGCGGCAATGTGTCTTTATTGGCTATGGTCAGGATGATTTCGGCTACAAATTGTATGATCATGTTGAGAAGAACGTCAGAAGCCGAAATGTTGTCTTTGTTGAAGACCAGACCATAGAAGATATCCGGAAGGAGATGAAGACAATGCCCCAGCAATACAGAGATGTGAATCCAGAACCTCACACACTGGTGCCAGTACTAGTTGAAGATGAGGTTCCCAGACATGAGGGTACAAGTGATGAAGCTCCCAAAGATGATGATCATGATCAACCACCAGTACCAGAAGCTACACCAACAGTTCCACAGAGAAGGTCTGACAGAGAGAGGCGACCTTCAACCAAATACTCTACATATGAGTATGTGCTGCTTACTGACGGGGGATAACCCGAGAGCTATCAGGAGGCTGTGGAAACAGAAGACAAAGAAAAGTGGGAGGAAGCCATGCAAGATGAGATGAAATCTTTGCATGACAATCACACTTTTGAGTTGGTGAAATTGTCAAGAGGCAAACGGGCTTTGAAGAACAAATAGGTGTACAGGGTGAAGCAACATGAGCACACTTCACAACCCCGATACAAAGCCAGATTAGTTGTCAAGGGATTCAATCAGAGGAAATGCATTGACTTCGATGAAATCTTCTCTCCAGTTGTGAAGATGTCATCCATCAGAGTGGTACTCAGCTTAGCAGCAAGCCTCGACCTGGAAGTTGAGCAGATGGATGTCAAGATCGCATTTCTTCACGGAGATCTGGAAGAAGAAATTTACATGGAGCAACCAGAAGGCTTCAGAGTCAGAGGGAAAGAGGACTATGTGTGCAGACTCAGGAAAAGCCTCTACGATTTGAAACAGGCACCAAGACAGTGGTACGTGAAGTTCGAGTCAGTTATGGGGGAGCAGGGATACAAGAAGACCACTTCAGACCATTGTGTTTTCGTTCAGAAATTTTCTGACGATAACTTTATCATCTTACTGTTGTATGTAGATGATATGTTGATAGTTGGCCGGAATCAATCGAGGATTGATAATTTGAAGCAACAACTGAGTAAGTCTTTTGAGATGAAAGACTTGGGGACAGCTAAACAGATTCTTGGCATCAGGATCGGTCGTGATCGGAAAGCCAGGAGGTTATACTTGTCACATGAGAAGTACATCGAGAAAGTACTTCAGAGATTCCATATGGACAAGGCTAAAGCGGTTAGCACTCCTCTTGCTACCCACTTTAGATTGAGTACACAACAGAGTCCCTCTACTGAGTCAGAGAAGGAGGAAATGAAACAGGTTCCATACACCTCAGCAGTGGGAAGTCTTATGTATGTCATGGTGTGCACGATGCCAGACTTAGCACACGCAGTTGGATTGGTCAGCCGGTTTATGTCAAACCCAGGAAGGGAATACTGGAATGCGATCAAATGGATCATGCGGTATCTTCGAGGCACATCTAAAATGAGGATATGTTTTGGAAGCAGCGAACCAGTGTTGATGGGCTACACCGATTCAGATATGACAAGAGATGTGGATACCCGAAAGTCTACTTCGGGGTATCTGATTACTCTCTCATGAGAATCTGTGGCATGACAGTCAAGGTTGCAGAGATGTGTTGCACTTTCTACAACAGAGGCAGAATTCATTGCAGTTACAGAAGCTTGCAAGGAATTGATGTGGATGAAGACATTCGTCCAGGAATTGGGTTTCAAGCAGGAGAAATACATTTTGTACTGCGATAGTCAGAGTGCTATCTATCTCGATAATAATTCCACCTTTCATTCGAGGTCAAAACATATCGATGTGAGGTATCACTGGATACAGGACGTTCTGAGCTCAAGGCTGTTAGAACTCAAGAAAATTCACACCGACGACAACAGTTCTGATATGTTCACGAAGGTTTTACCGAAGGAGAAGCTTGAAATCTGTCGTGCCATAGCCGGGATGACAAAACTCTCCACATAGTAAGAGTGGGGAGATTCAGAGAATTACGATTGGCTTGATCCCAACTCAGGGTACGTATGCAGTCATACAGATGCAGCCAGAGGTAGATCCTTTGGAGGATCCGGTATTGGATGATTGATGGTCGGCTCAGATTTTGGTGCAAATCTTCACCGAGGGGGAGATTTGTTGAAGTGAAGTTGTTGGGAAGTTGCTGGAAACCATGCATGCAACAAAATCAGCATGCAGCCAAAGGCACCGAAAGCATGAACAAAGTGCTGCCAGATGCAAAGTTTGAAAGTTGGCAAAGTTGCCAACTGCCCAAACCGTGTGACACTGTAGCACACGGTTTGGAGCCCTAAACCAGTTTTAGAATCATCCCAGAAATCCCAAATTGAGTGAAGATAGAGAGTAAAGTGTTTGAGAGTTTTTTGTAAAGCTTTGATTTGTAAGCTTTGTAATTCTTTGTTTAGTGAGAAATAAATAGGAGTTTTCTCTCAATTCACCTCTATTCGTGTGTGTTTTATCACAACAGAAACATTTTAGATTATTGAGATTTTAATTGGAATTTTTCTAAACGTTAGGTTCATCTATCCAGGAAATTGGTTATTACTCCATTTCCAGTTAAGATATTGATGAAAATATAATTGTTACACATGTTGAAAGCAACAGATTTAACATACCTCATTGTTGTCGTTGTCTTCTTTCATCTTCTTGAATCTAGTAGTAGGACCCTCCTTGCTGTTGGTGATTCGTCAATCGAAGTTCCAGATTAATGGGAAATTCAGAAAAATTTAAAAAAGCTTTATGTCGAGAAATCGACGAAAAAATGTCAAAATTATTGTCAGTTCCCTCGTTGAGATCTACACTTTTCTTAAAAGACCCGATCCAAATTAACTATGGATTAGACAAATCTGGGTGACTTTTCTCCTTTTATCTTCATTTTCCTTCTTTTTCTCTCTCCCCCACGTCACCTCTTCTCTACTCATGTCAATCTCTCTCTCAAACCAAAAGTGAACAAAAAGTGGAGCACGCCAATTATTCATACAATTTGAACAATTCAATTCATAAATTCTAAATTTTAATCCCACTTAAATAGCTACTTGTCATAAGTTAACTCTAACCCAAACTTTAATTTCATTCTCTTCCCAAATTACCCTTAAAATTCCAACTCATTTAATATTAATATTAGTGCATGTTAAAATAATTAAGGGTGTTACAACTCTCTCCCAATTAAAAGAATTTCGTCCTCGAAATTCACGTATCTGAGAGTAGAAACAAATGAGGATATTTGTTTCGCATGTCTTCTTCACGTTCCCAAATAGCTTATGCTTTTGAGTGTTTACCCCATAACACCTTTACTAAAGGAATCGTCTTATTCCTCAATTGTCTCCACTCTCATGCCTGAATCCCTACTGGTTTTTCTGCATATGTCAAGTCATCCCTCAGCTCAACCGATTTGTCCTTGTAAAATGTGAGAATTATCTGATATGTACCTCCTTAACATGGATATATGAAAAACATCATGAATCTTTGACAACTTTGGTGGCAATATAAGCCTATAAGTAATTGGCCTAATTCGCTCCAAGCTCTCATAAGGCCTAATAAACCGAAGACTTAACATTCATTTCTTGCCGAATCTCATGACACTCTTCAAGGCAAAACCTTCAAGAATGCTTTATCACCCACTTGGTACTCAATATCCTTTATTTTTAAATCTGCATTATGTCTATCATGAGTTGTCTTCAACTCTGATATAATCATTTCTACCTTATCTGTTGTGATCTGTATAATTTCACGACCTAAGAGTTTCCTCTCACATACTTCGTCCTAACATATATGAGTTCTTCATTACCTTCCATATAATGCCTCATAAGGTGTCATACCCAAACTAGTTTAGTAACTGTTATTATAGGCAAATTCCATCAAGGATAAATGCTGATCCCAACTACCTTTGAATTTCATAACACAAGCTCCCAACATATTCTCTAAGGTTTGAATGGTTCTTTCTGACTGTCCATCAGTTTGAGGATAGAAAAAGTACCGAACTTCACTTTAGTACCTGAGGCCTCTTGTAAACTTGGTGAGAATATAGATGTAAATCTCATATCTCTGTCTGACACAATTGACACTGGAGTTACGTGAAGTCTCACTATCTCGTCAACGTAGATCTAAGCTAACTTGTTTAGAGGGTAATCAACCCTGACAGGTAGAAAATGAGCTGATTTGGTCAATATGTCGACAATCACCCATAATGAATCATATCCCTCTTCGTACGAGGCAATCCTGATATGAAGTCCTTAGTGATGTGTTCTCATTTACATTCAGGAATAGAAAGCGATTATAATGTACCTACAAGATATTGGTGCTCTGCTTTAATCTGCTAGCACACTAAGCACTTTGATACAAATTTTGCTACATCATTCTTCATGCATTTGCACCAATTGTTCTTCTTAAGAGTTCTATACATCTCTGTACTGCCTGGATGCATAGAATAAGCAGATTAATGAGCTTATTCTATGATCTCTCTCTATAAGTTCTCAACTTCAGACATGCATAACCTATCTTCATGCATTAATGTATCATAATCTCTAAGAGAGAAATCTGAAAGTTCTTCATTTTTCACTTCATTAATGATTCTCATTAAACGGTCATTATGAGTATGAGCTTCTCTAATTCTGTCCACTAATATAGGCATGCTATTAATAGTTTCAATTAGAGATCTTGAATCCCCAATTGATAAGTCAACTCTCAAAGATCTAAAATCCACTAGCAATGGTAACTTAACAACTTCCATGTGAGTTAAAGCACCTACGGACTTCCTACTAAGAGCATCTGCTACTGCATTAGCCTTTCCCGGGTGATAGCCAATAGTACAATATAATCCTTCAATAGCTCGATCATCTCTATCTTATGTTCAAATCCTTTTGTGTGAGTAGATTCTTAAGACTCTTGTGATCAGTGAAGATAAAAGTAGTGTCTATAAATCTTCAATGTAAACATTATTGCAGCTAACTTCAAGTCATGAGTAGGATAATTTAGTTCATGGGGCCTAAGCTGTCAAGAAGCATAAGATATTACATTCTAATACTTAATACACAACCCAACCATTTTCTCGATGCATCATTGTACTCCACATATCCTACACTACCGATGGAAGGGTAAAACTAGAGTAGTTGTCAAACACTCATTAATCTTATCAAAGCTTTGTTGACACTCATCAGTCCACTCAAATTTTACATTCACCTTCAACAACTTTGTCAAAGGTATTGCAATGATGGAGAATCCATGAATAAAGCGTCGGTAATAACATGCTAATCTGAAGAAACTTCTTACCTCATTTGCATTGGTAGAAGGTTCCCAGTTAACCACTGCTTCAATCTTTTTTGGGATCTACATAAACACCATCTATTGAAATGACATGGCCAAGAATACAATTATGTCAAGCCAAAAATCATACTTGCTAAACTTGACATACAACTGCTTCTATCCCAAGGTATGCAAAACAATTCCTAGATGTTGTTCATGCTCATTTTTGTTGATAAAATACACCAAGATGTCATCCATAAACACAATGAAAAACTTGTCTAATTATTGTTTGAACACTCGGTTCATTAAATCCATAAAAACAGTTGGTGCGTTAGTTAACCTTAATGACACTACTAAGAACCCATAATGCCCATAGCGAGTTCTAAAAGCTATCTCAGGTATATCTGATTCTCACACTTTCAATTGATGGCACCCAGATATTAGATCTATCTTAAAATATACATTAACTCCTCATAATTGATCAAAAAGATCATCTGTCTGAGGCAATGTAACCCGATTCAAATGCTTGTAATCAATATATAATCTCAAAGAGCCATCTTTCTTCTTTACGAATAATATTGGTGCGCCTCATGGTGAAGAACTAGGTTTTATGAAGCCTCTGTCTAACAATTCTTGTAATTGCACCTTCAAATTTTTCAGCTTTACAAGAACCATCCTGTAAAGAGCTAGAGATATGAGGGCTGTATTAGGAAATATGTCAATACTGAGTTCTAACTCCCTGTTAGGTGGTAAACTAGGTAGTTCATTGAGAAATACATCAGCAAATCTCTCACAATTGGAATCTCATGCAATTCCAATATACCCATAATAAAACGTCTCTCTTCCTTAAAAGAAAATCATTGTCCATCTAGACTTTCAAACTATACTATTTTCTCATGATAATTTATTGTAACATGATGATAAGATAACAATCCATACCTAGTATGACATCAAAATCATGTATCTCAATGCAAATCAAATATGCCAATAACTCATACCCGCCAACATGGATTACAAATCATTTATAAACTTGCTTAGTAATAATGGAATATCCGACAGGAGTAGCAATAACTAGTTCACCATCTAGTTCACTCTTTTCCCGATTGGCATGCAATGCAAATAATTTCGAAATAAAAGAATGTGCAGTACCGAGATCAATAAGTATTCGGGCCTTTCGACCAAAAATAGACAGCATACCCGTGATTACCTCTGGCGCTGCTGAAACCTCTTGTTGTGTCATTGCGAACACCCTAGCCCAAGTTCTAGCTCTGTTAGCCTGACCACCTGAAGCAGCTTTACTATGCGTACCCGCACCTGTGTGAGTACCAAAAGTCTAAACTCAACCCCCACTATGAGCTTGAGAGTTTCTAAAATCCTGAGCTAGAGGAATAGCTGCCTTCTGAACATGTCCGCTATTATCATTAGAATTAGGACAATCTCTCTTCATGTGGCCCGATTCTCCACATTAATAACAAGCATTTGAGCTTAATCTGCATTCTCCATCATGATTTTTCCCACAAGTAGCACATGATGTAAATCTTTTGTCCCGAACTTGACCTTGATAGCTATTAGGAGTCTTGCTAGATGGTATTCTCGTTGAACCTTGACTAGACATAGATCTAGCTTGTTTATGGGGTTGTCTTGAGCTCATCTTATAACTGCCACTAGCTCTAGAGTCAATACCCTTTATTACTCTAGCTTCATTTTCCAGTAGGTCAATGTTATTTATTTCTCTTCTTCCTCTGATAGTTCTGCCCAATCTGAAATTCTCTCTCTGCAAACTCTGTTTTTATGGCATAACTAGCTATATCTGTCAGACTATTCATTGTAAGCAATCACATCATAGATCTTAGTTTCGCATTCAGGCCTTTAAGAAAGTGATCTATCTTTCTCTTCTCATTGTCCCTCAAGTGAGGAACAAATTGTACTAGCTCATTGAAGAGGGTATCATACTGATCTATCGTACGACTACCCTGAGTCAAGTGATAGAATTCCCTTCCCATCTCATCCATGAAAGTATGATTCATATAATTGGCTCTGAACTCACTCTTAAACTTCTCCCAAGTCAATGGATTAGCTTCCGTGAGTTTACTCTGTACATTATGCCCCCACTTGTCAGCCTGCTCAATCAAAAGTCGATACACGTGATGACACTTCTGCTCATCGGTTAACCTCATCAACTTAAAAGCTTTCTCCATTCTATCTAAGAAATTCCCAACTATAATGGGGTATTTCTTCCCATCGAACTTAACAACTCCATTTTCTTTTGCTCTCTTAATAATGCCCTTTTTCTTTCACTGCATGAGCCATATGAGTTGGACCATGATCCCATGCAGAAAGAGAGAAATATGGGGTAAACATATGCACCATGAGGAATGTTTAGTGGAGCATATGCCGACGGTGGAGCATAATAAGGTGGGGAGAATAAAAAATCGGAGAATGTGAAGGGTAAGCCTGATACGCTGGAGTATGAAGATGCTCTCTGGAATATTCCATTGAGATGCTGCAGGGGCTGGGGGAATATGATCACCGGGAGGATGGTACGACGATGCACTATCGCTAAGAACGGAGACATACACTCACCGCATCGTGGTTAAGGTTCCCTTCAAAGGGTTCCCCGACATGAGAATTAACCTCTTCATCAACTAGAGGTGCCCTAGAAGGCTAGCCAACATCTTCTATCATATGCACACGGACCCGACCTGCTCCCGTGCATTGCAATGCAGAGGAATTAGAAAACACATAAATGACATCAATTATTAATAGATATAGAATAACCTATCACACACTAGAGATGTCTAAAGAATCTATGAACCTAGACGCTCTAATACCCACACTCATCCCCTAAGGTAGGGTATGAGTGACATAAAGTTATTAAACTTACAGAATTTCCCCTATAATATGGACTAATTCTCTGTGATATTGTGCTAAAACATAATCTATAACATCATCACACAAATATAAAAAGAATCATTCATAAATATATCTAATCAATGTTTTAAAATTAGGCTTCGTGTCTAAATCAAAATAATACCTCCACATATGGAGAAAAAAACTAAGTTCTTCGTCTTAAAATACATAATAAAACTATCTCTTGTTGGCCAAACCATTTCCCAAAAATGGATGATATATTAATCTTCTAAACTTGTGAAATGAATAAAAAGGTAAGCTCACGTTTAGTGCAATAGATCACAACTTAGTGTTGTAGATAAACATGTAATAAAACGGATCGAATAAGCCTTTCATAATATGAATAAATATATAAAAACTATAAAATAGTGTATAAAACATTATATAACCTTTCATAATAGGAATAAATCTCTTTCTGCACGAGAATATTATGTATAAACTGAAACAATTCATTTATCTATATAAATACTAACGACAATACACAAAACTGGCAACATGAGACTTTCTCACGGCAATAACTGGCATGCAGAACAAAACTGACAGCATGAGAGCTTATCTCACGGAAAATAAAACTGGCACGTAAAATGTACACGAAGTGTATCCTAACATAAAAATCATTTTCTAAAACACATGTTCATTTATCTCAAAAGTCATAAAAGTATTTTCATATACTGTATATTAGTGATTTCTAACACATTAATTATTCGATCCATTCTTTTATAGAAAAAAAATCAAAACTTTTCAAATACTAAATCATTTAATTCATTAAATTTAAAATTCATTTAAGAAAACAGACAAAACTATATACTTTTGAAAAACATCAATGTTACAAGTTTATCCACGAAACCGGCGAGTTGTACTACTGAGAAAGGAGAATATGCAGCAAGATCATCCCCGCCAATGTTATCTCAATCACCTAAAGAGATTTAAGATTTTTTTCATAAAGAACGTGACTCTAACTAATAATAGATGAATGAGTAAACTAAAAACATGACTTAAACGTTCTCGTGATCCTAATAGAATTTCGACAGGATTCCAACTATAATACGAACTTCTATCATATAGTTCATCCTCATCATCTTACACTCATATTCAATTCTCAATATACAAACACTCATATAACTATTTAACATCATTAACCAAAATCTCGCGACCAAACATTAACTTCATGCATACATTCTTACTTGACCATATTTTCTGATTAAGTTCGTAACTCACTTTCAATGACAAGGCAACTAATTAAATAGCCTAAGAAAATTAATCATACTTTAAGGCTAATTAATTTTTGAAACATATAACACGAGTAAATCGAATATAACGATCAATTACACGAAAATCGAGATTCAGAGGTTTGTTACTACTCGAAATGGTCAGGACAACACATGGGAAGACTCGCAACGGAAAGACCGAGATTCTGTCCGAAGCGTGGGCTCAACGCGCCACATCTTTAGGCCGCACGTGGTCCTCACGCAACGGCTGGAATCCTGCATTTCTGAAAGTTGTTCGTTCGTCTGCCTCCCCTCGTCCCAATGCCGCTGATGGTTCGTCAATCGAAGTTACGAATCAATGAAAAATTGAGAAAAACCCAAGAAAACTTCTTACCGGGAAATGGACGAAAATTGACAATTTCTAGCGCCAAGAGTACTGTCAAAACGTTCTTCTTGTCGAGATCTACACTTCCTCCGAAGATCTAGTCGAAATCGACTCTCAATTGGATAGATCTGGGTGATCTTTCTTTTTCTTTTTTTCCTTTTCCTTCTTTTCTCTTTCTTCTTCTCTCTCCCTCACGTCACACTTCTTCTCTACTCGCGTCGATCTCTCCCCCACACCAAAAGTAAACAAAAAGTAGGACACACCCACTTAAATACTCATAAAATCGAAAAATTCACTTCCTACTCTAACTCTAAATTTTAATCCCATTAAAATATCTACTAGTCACGAGTTGACTCTAACCCAAACTTTAACTTCCTTTTCTTCCCAAATTATTTCTAAAATTCCAACACACTTAATATTAAAATTAATGCCTGTTAAAATAATTTAGCGTGTTGCATTCAATTATTTTCATGATTATTAAACCACTAAAGTGTAATTCCAGAGTGCCAAGGTTGGGCATTATCCTTACTGTCAATTTCATATGCATAGTTTATGATTTAATGAACAAGAACAACACTATTTTAATCACAAGCACATTTTGTGATTTACTAAAGTAAAAATGATCGATAAAATGACACACACATTAAAAAAAAAAGATTAAAAATACGACACAGGTGCTTATGGATGAGTTGCAGAATGCAGCTTCATCGTGAATGAATTGCCAAAAGTAATACACATCCAAAGGAAAAATATTGCAAAATTTATGAAAAAAGCAAGGCAAATTATATCAAATTATGTTCAAGGCACATTCACACCTCAGCAAGGATGTGAGTATAAGTTCTATTTCCATAGAGCAATGATAGACATACATAAATTCTTACTAACAATTTCTACACCCCTCTCACTGTTGCTACAGTGATGCTACAGTAATCACTGTAGCTACAGTGAGAGTGGTAGAAATTGTTAGTAAGAATTTATGTATGTGTAGCATTTTTGATTTCCATAACCATTTAACGGTCAGTTTGAGAGTGTGCTTTTGAATATATTATTAATAGATTTCAAATAATTTTGATCTTGAGAAGTAAATTTAATATGAATTTAAACACTCGCAAACGGACTCTAAGTATGGGCATTGTTACAAACTCTGTAAGAAATATCAAGTCTTGCTGCAATATGGACAAAGTTCACTTGAATTAGAGAAGTTTTCCAAAAGCTAAGCAAAGACCGCCAGATCATATAATAAAATAATTATCAAGATCTAATAACCACATCTAAATGATTGTAAGCAGGATTTCAATTCTGGGCACGATATAAAATCCAGTCAAGTTTCATCAGTTTATCATGTTGCTATATCATACAGAAATAATGAAAAGAAGAAAAAAGGCAATAGTTTAACCAGAACATGACTTAGTCTAATGAATGATTTTGGAAGCCAAGAAAGGAAACTGGAAATGGTCAAGGAAGTTAACTCATCGCAATTTAATAAGCAATACATGTAAAACATGCTAGTAACTGCCATAATATCTAAAAGATTTGCCAGATCACCAATGATCCAAAATATATCTTCTTTATTCTCTCATTGTTTCTTCGTGCATTCATATTCAAAATATAAAAAAATTACTTCAGAGACTTCCTACAACAGATTCTTCAAAACACCAATAGCTCAATCTTATTATAAAATAACACAGTAACCACATTTGAGCTCTAGAGCTTGTTAATAAATCAATTCAACAGGTACCAAAAATACCCAAATCATATAACCTGACACCCATTTCCCAAATATTGGATACCCATTGATCAATCAAGAAGCAAAAGACAAAAAAAATAAAAATAAAGCATCTATTCGGTTAAATGAATTAGAGACCTAAGGATCAAAATTTATTTGTCTAGGAACTACACTATCAAACAAAATCATCATATATGGAAACACAATCCAGAGACGAAATCAAACTATTAATCAAATATATAATCAGTGAGCATTCAAAAATAGTTCATCAAGATTCAATAAAAAACAAAACCCGCAAATTAAGGCAGAAGAAGAGCGATCAAGATTCGAAAACAAAAACCTTAAATTTATCATTAATCGCCAATCAATCCTTGTTCTTGAGCCTCTCAACCCTCTGGTTCAACTGCTCGATCTTGACAACAAGATGAGTGACCGAATACAACAGCCAATAGAACACCAAAGCCGACGCGATCAACAGCGCGTTGCGCTGACTCTTCATGATGGACTTCTGGTGACGCAATTGCTCTGTGGGCGTGCAAGAGTCGCCCTCGCAGGAGGGGCGCGTCTCGTACTTCCAGTAGATGTCCATGAGCAGAAACAGGCAAAACGGCACCACCGACAAGAACGGCTTCAGGAGATTGCGTGTGACGGCGACGAGTCCGCGGCGGAGGCCGTCGAGGCCAGGAAGTGTTAGCAGCAGCACCATGATCGCTTCTGCGGCCGCGGCGTATCCGAGCACAACCCATTCGAGAGCCATCGATCGATTTTGGTTCAAAAGAGCAAAATGCCTAGATCTGTTTCTGATTCTTTTCTTCGTTAGCAAGGAGATTTTGGTTCAGATTTGAAAAATGGTTGAGACTGAGAGTGCGAGGGCTGAGCTTTTTTATAGTGAAGGGGATACTAGATGATACGTGGCTTAGTTTTGGGGACAGATGGCAGGCATAGGGAGATTTTTCCTGAGCGACTTTCGGTTAGAGGAAAATACATAAAATTATCACGTATATTTGACAATTGACATTGGCACTTGAACACCTCCCGTTTTAGTTTAATATCAAACAATCACTTTTTTTTTTTTTTTTTTTGAAACGATGGAAACCCCGCCACCAAACCACCCATTCTGGGCCGCGGCGCAGGTAAAACCACCGGCTGTCCCAGGCTCTTACAAGAAGTGCACCCCCTGGATTCGAACCCAGAACCTCAAGGTGAAATTCTGAACCCTACACCACCAAGCCACACCCCTTGGGGACAACAATCACTTTTTCGTTATCGAGTGACTTCTTGATATCAAATAAAAAATTATATAATGTAGTGATATTGTCAAAATTCTTTTAGTGGTACAGAGATAACCTCTATAATTGAATGGATAATTTACAATTGTTAGCATGATCAGTGTTGTTAATCACTTTTTAACATGCATAATTCAATCAAATTATTAACTAGCAAACATGCAATCCATAAATCAAACATAAGCACAAAGACTAATTAAGAAAAACCTGGAAAGTATACGATAGAAGATGAAGATTTCAAATCAAGTCGAGTAATTCACTTTTTCCTTAAAAACTTATTAACCCTGCATCGGTGCACTTACGAATTTCTTGTGGCTAACATTCTCCCAAGATTTTTGATAACTTCTTGATTTAAAGGCACTCATCGAATCAAGAACACGAATTATGACAAAATGATGGAAACTCTTTCAGGTATGAAGACCTTAGACTTTCTAATATACCTAATATCTAGAAAAGAATTGAATGACAAATGAAGAATCTAAGGCTTATTTACATATGTGGAAAGTTGTTATTGAAAAAGTATCATTAGACATAAGGATGTAATCCTTTAAAATATTATAACTCTTTAATGTACCATTCCAATTCAAAGGTTATGTTATTTCCCTTTAAATGATATATATCCATTCATTTGGTGTCTTTCCTAAAGGTCACATATTATAGGCATCTCTTTTCACTAAATCACTATATAAATACATTTAATATTAGAAAATTAAGCTAAAATTTTATGATCTTTACATATGTTTAGTTGTTGCAAAACTCAAGTATAATAAAATTAGTTATCGGGTGAGATGAACATCTAATGCAGTTAATATCATAAAATAAGCTGCTTTTAAAATATTAATGATTAATGAGATCCACATCATTTTTTATAATATATTTTGTTAACTCTTGATATCAATTTCATCCAATAACTGTATATATTGCTCTTTAGTATACCCGGCCAAGGTTTCGGTTCCGAACCGGAACCGTATCTTGACCGATTCGGTTAGAGTTCCTACCATAAACGAACTGGTTGGAACCCTATGCCCCCCCCCCCCCCCCAACGACTACTAGCCGTTGGGCTGGGTGGGCCCTAACGGCTAAATTTTTTTTGGGGGATTTCCCAAATTACCCATAATAACAGTAATAAAACGGCTAATTTTAGGGATATTTTAGGTATCACAAAAATATTCCAAAAATGTATAAATATGGGTAATTTTTTATTATTTTAACACACCAATTTCTCAATTTCTCAATTCTCTCAATTCCTATAATTCTCTCATTCTCAATTCTCTAATTCTTTAAAATTTCTTAAACAACAAATGACAAGCTCATCTGAGAACACAATGTCAAATGTGCCAACCCAAGATATCGGTTCACGGAGAAGAGAAGTTAAGTCTCGTTCCTCGGATGTTTTCAAAATTCATTTTTATTTAATAGATACCGATAAAGGTTTAAGAGCAGTATGCAACCATTGTGAGGTTTCTTACAAATTTACTGGTGGATACAACAATATGATCAAGCATCTGGAAAGATATCATGCCGTTGAACTTGAACTTGATACGACATAAACTCAAATGGCCAGGTACGCATCATTTATTAGAGGTACGAGTGCTTTAGATTTATTTAAATATTTTGATGCTAAAACTAGAGAAGAATTTGCTAAATTAACTTGTAGGACACATCTTTCTTTATGTTTTGGTGAAAAAATTACTTTCACTAATTACGTTCAAAATGCTGTAAATCATGCTACTTGTAGAATGACTAGAAATACAACAAAACGTCAAATTTTTAAATTATACAAAGATGATAAAATTATTTTAAATGAAACATTTAGAGAGATTAAAGGGCGTCTATCTATTTGTTCTGATATTTGGAGTGACCATTGGCGAACACACTCATACATGAGTGTGACTTGTCATTGGATTGATGCATCATGAAACATGCAAAAACGACTTATTGCATTTAGAGTTTTTGATGAACAACATACTGCACAAAATATTTATAGAATGATGAAAATAATTTTTGATGAATATGGTTTATTAGGTAAAATTTTAACAATTGGATTTGATAATGCATCTGCAAATACTGCATCAATCACTGATTTAATAGAAATATGTGAACCAAATTTAGGGGGTTGATTTTTTCATGTTCGTTGCACATGTCATGTCCTTAATTTATGTGTTCAAGATGAGTTGGAAAAATTATCACCTTTCATTGATCTTATTAAGAAAGCACTTAATTGTATTGGTCATATTCCCAAGTTAGGAGATAATGAGCCAAGTTTTGTAAATTAAATGGTATTAAACCGATAAAATTTTCACGAGATGTTCCAACACGTTGGAATTCAACTTATTTTCATTATGTAGTTTTTTTTCTCAACATGTTCAACATATCACACTTTTTCCCAGTCAATGAGAAATTTGTGGTGTGATAAAATTTTAGAGATTTTAAAAGTCTTTAATGATGTTACAAATATTTTTAGCGGAGTTTATTATCCTACAACACATTTATTTATTCTTGAAAGTTTGAATATTGTTAGTACTCTCGATGAACATGTTGATAGTCTTGATCCTAATGATATTGTTTTGTTTGAAGTTATTAATGTTATGAAACGAAAATGATTGTATTATTTTATAGACATTCTTTTACTTTATCTTATTGCTGCTGTTTTTTATCCTAAATTTAAATTAGAATTTTTGAATAGTGCTTTACCCACTTACTATGAATATTTAGGAATATTAGATGAAATTGATATTACAAGAATAATAGCTAAAATAAAAATTGATTTAATAGAGTTATTTAATGATTATGTTAGAAGATATAACTTGCAATCAGTAGAACAATCTAGTAGTAGCGAAACGACCGTAATGCAATCAAGACTTAGCGCATGTGATCGTTGGTTATTACAACGAAATAAAAATATAGGGATAACACGACTAATAATCCGGAATTAGATAATTATTTATGTACAAATTTTGAGTTTTCAACTGAAAATTTAGTTAGTAAAAATTTTCAAATCCTTGAATGGTGGAACTGACATCAAAATGTATATCATGTATTATCAATTATTGCTAAAGAGATATTGGCAGCACTTGTTTCCACCGTTGCGGTTGAGCAAGCCTTCAGCAGGGAGGCAATATATTGGAAGTCAGACGGTCTTCATTACATTCAAGCACTCTAGAAGTAACAACATGTGTGGATGATTGGACCTGAGCTGATTTGAGGCAACAAGAAGATGCTCTTGGTGAATTTGAAGACTTGTTCGATAATGCATCTGCAAGTGCAAGCGTAACTAGAGCTGAAGGATCAACATGCACTGATGATGATTGATAATTAAATAATTGTAAAATTACAATGGGGAAATATCTTTAAAATGTAATGGAACTTGTGGATGTTGGTTTTCGCCCGAGGTCCACAATCAGAATTTGTAGATTGGGGGCATTAACGATCCTGCAAAACAAAGATAAAATGAACGGGAGTAGACTACCACCGGTATGGTGGGTGCCGGGTACACTCCAACGCTCAAGTCAGTATAGTGAAATGAGCTGCCATTTATGTAATATGAGGAAATAAGGCTTATTGTTACCTTACTCTCTTTTGATAGCCGTGAGGGCGGTGACAAAGGAATGGAATTCTCAGAACTTGTGTCAGAGAATAGAAGTTTTTAAGTGTGTTGTTTTTCCTGCCTCGAACCTTGAGTTATCTTCCCTTTTATAGATCTGAAAAGAGAATATTTTGTAGCTGTGATGAAAGCTGGCAGTGGGTCCACAATGTGCTGATATACCTGGCTATGGAACCCATAACGTGTCTTGGATCCAACTTTCGGCGTTGCATGTGTCTATGTTTAGAAAAAGCAAAAATAGTTAGTAACAATCATGTCTTATGCTGTCTATTTTATTTAGCTTTTCATTTGTAGTGTTCTATACCGGTAGAATAAAGTCTAATGGGCTGGGTTTTCTAATATGTTTTTTAAGGGCCAATATTTATGGGCTTTTAGTATAGAATCTTGACGTGAAAAGACAGTTTTACCCTCGGGTCCAATTTTGGCACGTACAGAACTACGTGAGCTTTGATTCCTCTTACCCCTGAAAGATACGTAGGCAACTTAAGTTTTTAAAAATTTAAATTCAAGATCTTTAATTTAATAATTTTTATTTTATTTTTTAGATAAGAATTTTATTTGTAATTTAATGTAATTATGTAATGTAAGTTTATTATATAAATTCAAATTCATAATTTTAAATTATATTAATTTATCAATCTCAATTTTTTATTTTTTATTCCCAATTTGAAATTCAATAAACTAAAAAAATAAAAATAAAAACGAATGGAACCGGAAATTCAATCTCAATTTTTTATTTGTAATTTTTTATTTTTATTTTTTATTTCTATTGGTAGCCTCTAGACAAGACTTATTATGTACCCATTATTGTTCATAGTGGAAGTTTTGAACTGGATTAGATCCACACTGAAGAGTTTTCCTCATAAACAAATTCTTGGTGTTCTGTTGTTTACATTCTGCTGTGTTAGTTTTGGAGTGTTAATTAATATTTCCCATTAATTAATTCTCAACAAAGAGGGGTAATAAATATTTCCGCTGCTTAATTAATCATTGCTGGTTCACCCCAACATGCCTCGACTGTTAAAATCTTGAAGGGGTGTCTGCTGAGTGCTAAACCATGCATCCCTTATTGTGTTTGTGCTTTTGAAAGTATTTTTTGGTTTGTTGGGATTATGATTAAGAAGAAGAAGTGAGTTCTGAAGTATGGACAACAACTGTGGCGTTGGATGCGTACATGGGACATGTGGAGGAAGTTGGTAAAACGAATTGATAAATCAAATTTTCATCAAATTCTAAATGAATGGAATCAAAAAAATAATAGATCCGTATTTGATTCGTTCACGAAACGAATCATAATTTCAGGATTTGTATTTAATTCGTTTAATAAATGAATCTTAAATGAACGTCATAATATAATTCAATTATATAAATTATCATCAATTATTTATATTAATTTTTCGTAAACGCGAGCACGCATGCGCGCGTGTGTATATATATATATAATGAATTTATTAAATATGCAACATTAACTTTTATGTGGTAGTTGTAACATCTTCATGAACTTAAGCCCTCAAGGGGTGTGGTGACAAATAGCTTAGGACTTGGATGTCAAGTCATAAATTCGAGTTTATGAGGTGCATTTCTTGTAAGAGCCTGAGGCAGTCGAGAGTTTTACCTACTTCGCTTAATCCCGGATCAGGTGGTTTGGCGACGAGGTTTCCAACATTTTCAAAAAAAAATCTTCACGAACATAATTGAAAAAATAACAAAAACTAACAAAAGAAAAATAATAAACGAATTTTAAATAAATAAGTAAACTTAAAATTCGTATTCGATTTGTTTAATAAATGAATCGAATCGATCAATTTATTAAATAAATCGAATTTTCCAAACCTATATCATCTTTATTACGAATCAAATCGAATGATTTGATCAGTGTTTTTTGACCGTCTGATGTGACATGTAAATAAGAGACTCATATTCATATTATTTGATATTTACTTGTTGGGAAATAATGACAACACTCCACATGATTCTTTCTTTCTCAAGTATGCCAAAATAATTTTTTGAATGAAATGTTCACAGAACATAGGGTAACTAACTCCGTCCATATATTAATGAGTAGAGATATCCGGATCCAAATATAATATATTAAAGATATGTGTGAATCTGTATTCATATTTAAGTGAATCCAGAATCAGGAATTCGGATATCCGGATCCGAATATAATATAATAAAAATCATTTTTATTTATGATTTTATTAAAATTTTATAGTCAGATTTATATTATTTTATATGTATTTTGAGTTGTAAGTGTTATTTCAAATGTTAAAATACTATTGTTTAGTGTATATATATATATATATTATTTAATTTAATTTTAAGTATTTAAAATTAAATAATTTAAAAATAAAAAATAAAAATTGATTTTCTTGCGGATCCGGATATCCAGAAATCCGCATGGAGAATACCCGCATCCGGATCGGTATATTTTTTACAGATCCGGATTCATTAAATTCAATGAGGATTCGAATCCGCAATTTGCCATCTATAACAACAAGTAACACATTCCTTATACTCAAGTAAGCACATATAAGAATCCATTATTATTTAAAGAAAAATGATAAATAGACCCTCAACTTTTGCTCATATGATTATAAAGGCCATCTTCATTTAAAAAATGGTCATAAAGACTCCATTTGACCATTTTTGTTTTAAATATTTTCACAAAATATTTACATTATAAATGAAATAAATTAATAAATAATAATTTCACAAATTAATTTATAAATATAATGTTAAAATGTTAAAACATCATAATTTTTGTAAATAATTAAAAGGAAAAATTATCAAAAGTGAGTTTTTATAACTATTTTTGAAATTAATGAGATCTCTATGATCATTTAAACAAATGTTAGGGGTCTATTTATCATTTTCTCTTATTTGAATTTAATCATTTTAATGTTAATTTATTAATTTTTGTACTATTTTAAAAATAAAATAGTAAAAATCAATTTATTATTGACCACGAGTTGACCCGCCCTCTTCCCAATTCGGGTCGATGGACCAGCTGAATTTTAAAACATTAATTAGTATGAATTATAACTACTATTTATTTAACTTTTTTTTAATATTTTAACATACATGAAATGATATTATTGGATTGTTACATGAGTGACGTGATATTACAATTGTATAGTAAAAATCATGTTATGTCATCCCTCTAATACGAAGTGTAAAATATTTAGATATGTAGCAATTTAGATTTTCGGTTGAATATATTATTGACAAACTCACAAAATGGTTCTTTACTCCTAAGTATAAGAGTGTCGAAATAATAAAATAACTCAGTAAGTCTGGATTCGATCCACATGTAATAGATTTAGTAAAATAAAATAGTAATTCGAGTGAAAAGAAAAATGTTGAATTTTTTGAAGTGATTGTCAAATTTTAAATTGGGATGCAACAATCAATTAAAATATTGGGGCTAGAAGATCCACTTTTAATATTTCAAAAAAAGAAATCTTACTTTTATAATATATAAATTGTCATTATTACCCAGTTAATTTATTTTAGGAATTAATTATGTCAAAACATATAAAACCAGCCATAAAGAAGGTGATAACATTTGTCTATAACAAATCCAGTTAGGTACTCAATTATGCCAAATAAACAAAATCAGCCATATATGCGGTAATAAAGTTTGTCAATAATTAATCCAGATTTAAATTAAATATTAGTCTTTAGATTGCAATTCATATATTATAATATAAGTAAGATTAATCTATATTCTCATATTAAAAGCTTCACCTTTTACCCCAGTATCATGAAATTAACTACTCATAATTTGAATAAAAACATGCATAATTTTATTACTGAAAGAAAAAAAATTACAAGAAAGCTTAAAAAAATAAAACATACAAGACAACTTCTCCCAAATTCTACAAGAGAACTTTGAAAGAAAGTATGAAGAAAATGAGAGGTGAACACCTCTATTTATAGTAGAAGTGCTCATCTCTCGATTATTAATTACAACTTCCCGAATCAAATACAAACAACAAATTTTTACTAATTTATTTTTTTTCCTTTTTTGACTTTTTTTTTTTAATTTTTTGTTGATAATTTTGAAAACATTTAACAAAATCCACCTAAATGTGGATGGTGATATTTTAACTTTTACCTTTATTTATTATTATTTTTTTTTAACTTTTACTTTATTTAATAATAAAAATTACATGCAACACATATTGATATTTTCACCAATTTCAACCTTGAAAACCTCATAACTAGAATTTCTTGTAAAAAGCAAAGTATAGATATCTGAGTCTTCTTTCATCTGGAACTACAATCGCCTCAATCCGATATCGGAGTAAAAAGTTATGGCCAAATTACGAAGATTGCGCAAAGTTAGAATTTCCGAAATTGTACACTATTAGAATGCACTTTCAAGTTTATGGCCTCCAAAATCCAAATGTCACGTCCATTTTTCTAGTTATACATCCAAAGTATTATTTCACCTTTTTTTTTTTTTTTTTTTTTTGGAAACGATGGAAACCCCGCCACCAAACCACCCATTATGGGCCGCGGCGCAGGTAAAATCACCGGCTGTCCCAGGCTCTTACAAGAAGTGCACCCCCTGGATTCGAACCCAGAACCTCAAACCGGCTGTCCCAGACTCTTACAAGAAGTGCACCCCCTGGATTCGAACCCAGAACCTCAAGGTGAGATCCTGGACCCTACACCACCAAGCCACACCCCTTGGGGACGTATTATTTCACCTACATAAGAATAAAAATCATTTCACAAATATAATAAATAAATGAGATTAATGAAACTACAAGTGTAAAACAATTAATTTTCCTTTTAATAGTGTTCATCACATCCCAACTAGCTTATTACTAGTCCCTATTAAAAAGATAAATTCTTATCTAAGTTAGTAATTATTTCATTTTGTTTTAAATTATCAAAGAAATGAAAAAATTACTAAAGGCAACACCTAAAGGCAGATGAATTTGTGTTTTATTCAAAAAAACTAACAATTTTTTTACTTAGTAATCAAATATCTTACCTCAGCAAGCAGTGATTGTTCACGTAAAACGGTAGAGTTTGAGTTAATTTAAGAAAATGATAATAATAATAATCAAATTTTTACTTAGTAACCGGACATCTTACCTCGATAAGTAGTGATTGTTCGCGTAAAACGGTAGAGTTAGAGTTGTTTTATTAAAAAAAATAAAAAAAAAAGTGTGTAAACAAGTTTGATTTTGTAACCTCTCTAACTCGAGTAATTAATTCTGTATGGGTGTTTTAACACTTAGTGACCTAAGGCCAACTGGTATATGAGTCATTGACCCAAAGCTCATTACAAGTGTTAAAGAGAAAGCTTAAGAAAATCAGAGACTTTTTCTTTTTAACATCTGAGATCCGAACAATTAAGTCTGTAGGAGTGTCTTAATATTTTGTGCCCTAAAGCCAACTAGTTTGAGAGTCACTGGCCTAAAGCTAGGTACAAGGGTTGAAGATGTATTATTATTAAAAAAATTATTTTTGTATTTAAATAAATTATCATTGCCAAAAGGTGTGAATTCTGATATAATTTTAGGACAAAAATATTACTCTCTTTTCAACAAGACCTGTGAATATTGTGGGCAAAATGAATTGATTAATACTTTATTTTATATGTGTATGAAATAATAGTAAAAAGTATAGGAAAATTTACTTATTTGAAAATTTAGAAAGAAAGAAAACAATTACTGATTTGGATAATTTTTTTTTAAATTTTTCTTTAAATTACTAGGGACTAGTAATAAGTTAGTTGAGGGTGTGATAGATGATAAAAAATATACATTTAATAAAGAAAAAAATAATCATTTTACACTTATAGTTTCATTAATCCCCTTAATTTAGCATATTTGTAAAATAATAATTAAATTTATGTTTTATATATTTTTATTGTGATTTTATTTCTTATGTAGGTGAAATAATATTTTGGACGCATAACTAGAAAAACGGACGTGACATTTGAATTTTGGAGGTCGGAAATTTAAAAAGACGTTCTAATAGTGTACAATTTCGAAAATTCCAAGTTTGCATAATTTTCGTATTTTGGCCATAATATTTTACTCCGATATCGGATTAAGGTGATTCCAATTCCATATGAAAGAAGACTCAAATATCTACAACCTTAATGTTTATAAGAGTTTCTAATTATGAAATTTTCAAGGTCGAAATTGATGAAAAATATAAAATGTGTATATGTAATTATAACAAAAAAAAAAAAAAACATGAACAAAAACAAAAAAATAAAAAAAAAAAAGAAAAGAAAAAATAAAGGTGGGAACAAACATATAAATTTACACATTTGCGTGAGGGTGTTGAGCCATATATTATAAATAGATGTGCTCATCACCTTAGAAATGCATCCATTAGTCCATAATTTTCTCTGCAAATTTATGGAATTCCAGCTCTTGTGTGTTTTAATTTTTTCAACTTTCTTGTAATTTCTTTTTCTTTCAATAATAAAATTATGAGTATTTTTATTCAAATTATGAGTATCTGATTAATATTTAATTTAAATCTAGATTAATTATTGACAAACTTTGTTACCGCCCATATGGCTGGTTTTATTTATTTGGCATAATTGAGTACCTGACTAGACTTGTCATAGATAAATGTTATCACCGTCTTTATGACTGGTTTTATTATTTTGACAAAATTTATTCCTGAAATAAATTAATTGGATAATAATGACAATTTGTATATTATAAAAAGTAAGATTTTTCTAAACTTGAAATATTAAAAGTGTGTTCTCTAACCCAAACATTTATTTTATTGTTGTAGTCTAATTTAAAATTTCCAATAACTTCAAACAATTCACTCTTTTTATTTTTATTCGAATTATTTTATCTTGTAAAATCTATTCCCTATGGATCGATCCCGGACTTACTGGGTTATTTTATTATTTCGACACTCTTATACTGTCGAGTAAAGAACCACTTTGTGAGTATGCCAAATATTATATTAAGTCTATTAAGATTGCACTTAATTGTATTTGGTCATATTCTAATGTCAGGAGTGAATGAGCAAAGTTTTGTAAATTAAATGATGTTAAATCGATAAAATTTTCACAAGATATTCTAACAGGTTGAAATTCTACTTGTTTTCTTTTATCTCAAGCTTTTCAATAGAAAGATGTATTATGTAGGTTTTTTTTTACCAACATGTTCAACACATAACACTTTTGCCTGGCCAATGAGATATTTAAGAAAAAAATTTAGAATTTTTAAATATTTTTTAATGATGCTACAAATATTTTTAGTGGAGTTTATTATCCTACAGAAAATTTGTTTCGGATCCCATTTTTATTTTTAAAAAAAATAAAATTAATTAAAAAAATTCGGAACTGAACTAGAATAATCCGATTCGGTTCAGGTTCCCAATTCCGAACTGTGGCCAGGTCTACTCCTTTGTGAAGGTGTTTGACTATTTATTTTTTCCCAGTAAAATTTCTCTATCTTCACCTTGTTTTAAAATAAACAATTATATTTCGTATCTCTTAACAGAAAAATAATTAAGAGGCATGATGTCATTCAAGATGAAGAATAAAGAAGTAATCGACCCAATATGATTCGACCGAGGACGATTCGAGTTGTGATGGATGAAGTCTCATAACAAGCGAAAAACGATGAAATAAGAACCAATATATAGTAGGACAATTGTCACGCGAACAAATGTCTTGCAGTTAGCCAGTTACGGACATGCTTGATGGTTACTGCACAGTTTGAAAGCAACCCTCACGATCTAGCGATTATCAGAGCACACGGTCTAGCAGTTGCATGCACTACCCAGCAGTTGCACACATGATCCAGCAGTTACATGTGAGGAGGAGACATGAGAGTTAACAGGCCGGGGAAAGCGGAACTGCTCGAGCGATTGGCAAGATTTTACACTATAAAAGACCCAAATGTAGAAAAAGAAGAAATGAAGAAAAAAAAGACTCAAAATGGGCAAGTTGCGCCCATTGGAGGCATTTTCTTGGAATCAAACACCCCTTTCTGTGACTTTATCTCAGGAGGTTTGGAATCTTACACGCGTATTAATAAAAAATTATGCGAACAATTTTTGGCGACCATAGTAGGAGAAATTGGTGCAAGAAGTGAAGATGCCTCCGAAAAATAACGTTCAGGCTGGTTCAAAACAGAGGAAGGGGGATTGAAGCAAACCAACCAAACTCATGTTCCGACTGTAGTGGGCCATTTTGAGGGTTTAGCAGAAGGAAGTCGTTATGACACTATGAGGGAGTTCAACCCTAACGTAATGCTCGCCTTTTTTGGCGCATTCACCTAGGACATTGTCCAACAGGTTAGACTTCAAAATACTCATGTTATAGATAAGTTCATTTCGACTAGCAATTCACATTATGAAAATATGGCCAAACATATGAGTTCATTAAACGAGCTAATGGCTAAATGCGCAAACGAGGGGGGGGGGGGCAATCCCATCTGGGATCTCACCTCCTCATACGATAGATGTGAGAAGCAATCCTGAGCACGATTTGGGAACTCGAATGTAGGCTAGACCAAACAGTGTTCTTCATCCACAAGGGATTGCTGCCCCCAACAATATCCTACGGATGGACAAATCCCATTAGTTTTGGCCCACACCTAGGGCCGAATATGACACAATATGAGGTAGTGTTGCCCCAAGGTTTACAAGGACAAGGTCAAGACCATCCCCTATTTATGAGGGGGCCACAACCACCACCTGTAGGGATGCCATTCAATGGCAACGATATATTAAGAGAACAAATGACCGTGATTCTCCAAAATCAATTCGGTTTGGGGGTGAGGCCAATCTGACCAAGATATCAGAAACTGTATCCAGATTGGATTGATTTAGCGTATCCGTGGCCCAGAAACTATAAGATACCAGAATTCTCTTTGTTCATGGGATTTGGGGAAGTTTCTACTATAGAGCATATAAGGCGATTTACTCTGTAGTGTGGAGAGAAAAACGATTTCCATAAGCTGAGATTATTCCATGGTTCATTATCAGGAATAGCGTTTTCCTAGTATATCAACTTACCGCCCAATTCGGTGGAAAACTGATACCAAATGGAATAATTGTTCCATGCGCAGTTCTATAAAATCGAGTCCGAATTTACCCTGGCTGATATGGAAAATTTAAGGCAGTTACCAAGTGAATAGGCCAAAACATTTTTGCAAAGATTGAAAGCGGCCCAAAGCCGATGCTACATACCTTTGCCAAAATTTTTTTTTGTAAAAATCACTCAAAGTTGTCTTAACTTTTACTTAAAAAAGAAATTCCAAGATCGAGAGTTCTGGGACCTCCTCCAGCTTACTACTAACGTAGTTAGATATGAGCGATTATTGAGGGAAGAAAAGCAATGAAAAATGCTAGTAAAAGAACTTACTATAGGAATGCAAACTACGAAGTAGAGGAAATGAACGTTGAATCGACTGGCTTATATCTGGCCGAATTAGTTATGGGGAAGTCATATGTCTGTAAGACGTGGGCCAAATCAGGCCTAGAGGTGGAGAATGATAAAAAATTATGACATTTTCTTTTGACGTCACTAAAGTAGATGCCATATTTGATCAATTATATAAAGATAAACAAATTAAACTAAGCGACCGCCACAAATTGCCAAGCCCCGAGCAAGTTAGTGGAACAAAATATTATAAGTGGCGTAATACATGGTCTCATTCAACTAACAGTTTCCTTGTATATCGAAATGTGTTACAGGATGCTATAGAGTCTGGACGAATAACGTTCGAAAATAAAGACAAGATGGTTGTGGACGACAACCTATTCCCTAAGCCATTGGAAATGAACATGATCGACTGTGACCTAACTAAGATGAATTTACCAAAATTTAAGCTGGTCTTGGATGAAGATCCGAATGATCAATGCCCCAGTACCATTTAGAGGATATATTTGCACCGGGAAGGAAATGGTCCACAAATTTTATGTATCCACTATCAGAACAATATAGAATGGATGCAAGAGCTGGAAAAAACCTGTAAAAAGGCTCCACCGAAAAGAAAGCCGACAACATGGCATCCGAAAACCTTCGCACCAAGGTTTTATGGAGAACATTCAAACTTCATTTAGAACATCAGGACTTTCAGGCTGAAGTTTCACCGGCCTAATGTTTAGCATTCATACAACCAGCAATGAAAGAACTATGTTCCTGTTGATGAGATTACAAGGACGCAATTGAGACGACATCAAAGAAATTATGGCCAAAAGATGCGCCAACGATGTGAGGTGAAGGCCCCTATTGGTCATGGAAAGCAAGGCCATGTCTTTGCGACCAACACTACTACGAAAGGGAAAACAACGATGAAAGCCAATGATGTTGAATGCGAAGAAAGAGTCAGTCATGAATGTAAAGACTGAACCAAGTTTGATCGATGGAAAAAGCGGGATGAAACAGACGACGAAGAACCACCCATTTTATTCAGTTTGACAGCATACCACCGGTTGTGGCTAATCACTATTTACTATTTGAAAAATTCAAATGGGAAAATGGTAAGACCTTTGGAAGGAACAAAGACATCTACGATAATGAAGAGACAAGAGTTGTAGCACTAACCATAGAAAAGCAGGGAGGTTTCAGATGACAAGGTGACAGATGTGGAAGAAGAAATAGATATGTGCGTTGAAGCGCAAAGAATGGGAATAACATAAATCGGCTTCTTAAGGAATTATAAGAAGTCGGAAATCCAGCCGTAGGAACATTGGGGGGAAGATTTGGGACGGTCCCCATATCTTGTATTATACGAAAAAACCCAAGTTAAACGGATAGTGACCAGATCAGAGAAACATAGGATATTTGCCAGCAAGACTGGTGATGCATCGTCCAGCGGCTCGGCCACATTGCCACATTTCGGATGGGATTCAGAGAAGGATTCTCCTCGAAAAGGTGTAAGTGATGAACGAGTAATGGAAATAGGAGTACATGGGAAAGTAACGTTTCCAAAAACTCCACAAAAAATGACAAAGCATCTCCGACCACTGTATGTCAAGGCAAAGACAAATGAAATACCAGTCACCAAAGTATTGATCGACAACGGGGCAACTATTAATGCCATCCCAATTAGGATGTTGGGACGATTAACAAAGTTAGAGGCTGATCTCATCCCTAAAGAAGTAGTGTTCACAAGCTTCAATGGGGGCAACAACGGCTAAATGAGTCATCCCATTAGACCTACAGGTAGGGAGCACCACTAAGACAACATTGTTTTTTGTCATAGGTGGACCGACCACATATAACATGCTCTTGGGACGAGATTGGATCCACCACAACCAATGTATACCTTCTTCTCTCCATCAATGTTTAGTTTTTTGGAATTAGAAGGACAAGGTCGAAGTGGTGCACGTTGACAATAGACTTTTCGCGGCAGAAACAAATTCAGCAGAATATTTCATGTATGAAGGAAATTATGGGCTAGTCAGAATGTCAGATGAAATGGGGAATACATCCGTAGTGGCCCAAAATGATGAGCCATACGTCACAGAGTTATTGAATGACTTATTCATGCAAATGAGGCCAACCATAGTGGCCTTCGAGAGGCCAGCGTGTGGCCATGAAGCCAACAAGTCGAATGGAGAAGGGCGAATAGATTAAAGAACAAGCCGCACTCGCAGTTACCAAAGCCAACTTAATGGCTTATGTTCGGAAACGGGAAGTCGAACTTGATGCCCAGGCTGTAATCTCGGCCTTAAAAGGAAAGTTGATAACTCATCAGGTAGAAAACATAATAAAAGAAGCATACATGGTAGATTATTTAGACAAATGGCCAAAGGAACTGAACGAGGAACCAGATGAGGAAAAGAAGGATCTAGAGTGCATTCTAAATGGACATCAGAAGACGGGCATTACGAGGGCACAAGATATTTTGGAGGAAGTGGACCTGGGACACGAGGGCGAAAAGCGCGGTACCTATATCAGCGAGAAACTTGATGCCCAGGTACACAAAGAACTAGTTTTTCTCTCCTAAAAAGTTATAGAGATTGCTTTGCTTGGGACTATGAGGAAATGTCTGGTTTAGATAAAACTTTAGTAGAGCATATGCTTCTTATTATGCCAAACTACAAACCATATAAATAACCTCCCAGGAAGTTCGCACCAAATGTCTTGCCTGACATTAAGAAAGAAGTCGAACGTCTATTAAAGACAAAATTCATTAGGAGAACCATATATGTAGAATGGTTATCGAATATTGTCCCAATCATGAAGAAAAATGGAAAATTGAGAATCTGCATAGACTTTAGAAACTTAAACTTAGCAACGCCAAAAGATCAATACTGATGAGTGGTAAATAGATCACTATTTCCCTCTCATTTGACTTAATATTTTGCATAGTTTCTTGAGTTTTGTGAATATTTTGATGTGTTTTGCAGATAAATAAAACAATCAGGACTCACTGGAAACAAATCAGGGCCAAAACAGTGAAAAACAGATAAAAAAAGGCAAAATTGTCATTTGAGGGTCGCGATGCGCAGCACTTCTGCATCGCGACCGTTAACATGCACCGGGTACCTTCTAAAATATGTCGGACATGTGTCAAAATTAGAGAAGTTTGCTATCATGCGCCCTTGCTAACATGCACCTGTCACGTGTCAACATCACAACAAATCTGCTAACGTGCGCCGAACACGTGTCACCATCACATGATGTCGACACTCATCATTGAAACACATCATTACTGACGTCATGATGACATCCACGTCACGATGTGCAGAGCATTATGTGTTACGACGCCGAGCCAATAATTCAGCTACCGACTCAACCGACGCCATGTGTCATCATCTTCGTAAAAGCTGTGCCACGCGTCCAAAATCATCAGCGCGTTGGGACGCGCAAGGTTTTGTGCGTCGCGATGATCGAGACCAATAGATGCCTACAAATTTAGGCCGATTTCAGTTGTAAATTCATACGTTCTTCTAAGAAATTCCTTAAGAATACTAAGAAGATTGTATCTTGTTTGTTTATTTACAGCTTTCTGTATTTAATTTTATTTACTTTACGCAATAGTATTTTCTTTTCTTTACTTTTTAGTCTTTATTTTACTGTTCAACATGAGGAGGTAACTCCCATCTACTGGGGTGAAAGGTCAAGCTTTTATTACTAATATTAGATTAATCTCCCTTAAATATAATATATAAACTATTTAAAACCTGACTTAATGGGATACCGCCTTTATGGTCGGTTGGAATTAATAAAATTGGTTTTAATCTGACTAAATTGGATACCGCCTTTATGGTCGGTTGGTAATTAATCTTAAATTTGACTTAATTGAGATACCGTCTATATGGTCGGTTGGTAATTATCACGCAAAGTTAATATATTATAATAAGGGAGATATCTAAATAGAAGTAATAAAAATGGATCCTTTAACCCCGACATTTTCTTTATTGTTTTATTTATATTTTTAATTTCCAGCTTTTACTTTATGTCATTTATTTTATTTAATCTTTTTCT
Organism: Zanthoxylum bungeanum; assembly: GCA_019454045.1. Lineage (NCBI taxonomy): Eukaryota > Viridiplantae > Streptophyta > Magnoliopsida > Sapindales > Rutaceae > Zanthoxylum > Zanthoxylum bungeanum. The sequence continues at coordinate 76,329 of SKCR01009125.1, forward strand.
AGCCTTAGTTATGTGTGGTAACTAAACCCGTTATCTGGGATTGTGATGAATTCCAATATCACCGGTTTATAAGGGGTTATTTTACTGTTTGGGTAATATAAAGGTTTATTTATTGAGCCTTAGTCTTAATGCTTCTTGTTAATTGGCCATTAATAAGATTGATTTGGTAAACTTAAAATGAACTTGGAAAAAGGATTTTAGGTTTAAGCCCTAGACTCAATAACTCACAATCTTCCTTAAGGATAGATAACCCTTAATAGATTTCCTTACAGGATAGGAATATACCTGTCGGGCGAGGATAACCATAATTGGAACTTAATCTTAATGAATTCAGATAATTTGGTTGACATAGGAATATGATTAATTGGGTTATTCTGGATATTTGCATCTGTCCATCAGAAGAGGCTTTTGTATAAATTCGTGTTCCAGGTTAATAAACCAATATATTATACAAACATGAGATAATCACTTCATTTTTAAAAGATATTGGAAGGATTCATAACCTTGGATAGTTTAATAATATTGAATTTTCCTTTAAATTACTTTCACACTATTTTACTTACTTGTCTTTAGTTTAAAGTCACTATCCAATCAAACAACCAATCTATTAGATACTCGTAAATATTTGGCTTCATAAATTAATAGCTTAGGTATTAAGTCTTCATGGGATCGATACATTTTATACTACTTGAACGATACGTGCGCTTGCATTATACGTGTGTGATTACGCCGATCAAATACCATATGCCTACCGTAGATTCTTTAGTAGACTCTGTCGCGGGATACCAAATGTATTCTTTCATGGATGGGTACGCGGGATATAATCAGATTTATATTGATGAGGATGATGTTCACAAAACGGCTTTTAGTTGCCCATGGTATTTGAGATGTTATGAATGGGTACTGATGCCATTCGGTCTAAAAAATACCGGGGCCACTTACCAACGAGTTATGAACTTAAATTTTTATGACATGATTAACAATTTCGTAGAAGTATATGTGGACGATATAGTGGCTAAATCTATGGCCATAAACGAATATTTTAACCACTTAAGAATGGTTTTCGAACGGATAAGGAAGTTCAAATTAAAATTAAACCCTGCCAAATGGGAATTTTCTAGATTTTCTAATCCATCAAAGGGGAATTGAAATCGATAAAAATAAATCTCGAGCGATCATGGAGGCCAAACCTCCCAAAAATAAAAAAGAGTTGCAAATTTTCCTAGGGCAAATTAATTTTTTAAGGAGATTTAATTGTGTAGGTAAAACTAAAGCCTTCTCATCTCTACTAAGGCTAAAAGAAAAAAAGGACGATTTCGTATGGACAGAAGAGCATCAAAAATCATTCGAGAGCCTAAGAAACTATTTAGCGAAGCCGTCGGTGATGGTGCCTCTCGTGCCAGTGTTAAGGTTGGTGCTCAGAGTGCCAATCCGGATCGTATTTATGTCCGATTCATGAATATGAATAATTCATTTTTCCATAATATTACTTAATTATGGTAGTATTTCTTGCTTTTATATACATATTCGATCTAATTACGATTAGATTGAAACTAAATATGGTTTAATGATATGTATATATTAGACAAAGACCCGATAATATATTATGTAGTACGAAGTTACAAAGTAGTTTGTAATTGACATTGAGAAGTGTCACTACTAGAAGTGTATTATCAAATAAAGTTCCAGGTCAAGATTTACTGACACGGGTCGGTTAGTAAAATCCGTTGAGACCAGTACATGTCGTATATCGAGACTTGGTCCGATGGTTTATCCCAATGAACCATGAGTCTTGGGAGACTCGTATAGACTTGTAGGTGTTTATTTGATAAACACTGAACGACTCACCGAAGATTTCCTAATAGATGATACACCAACGTCAATAGGAATCTTCTCGAGTCGAGTAGCATAGTGGTCCTTCAACTTGAGATACCACTGTGGATATATGAGTTATCCTCCATACTTTGATGGCAGTCACGTCACTTATCTATTTAGATCAGACCTCCACAAGTTTGTTGGGTGTGGACTGATGCTCATGATATCCTGTGAGTATCAGAGAGAATCCGTCAGTCCTGTGCACAGGACATAGATATCGGGTACGTATTTGCGATCTAGTAAATCCATGGCCGTGGTATACTTCGAAAGCGAGTTTCGAGTGTTATTCAGAGATCGTAAATTTAAAAGTCGACTATATTATACCTTAGAGATTTGACGTTCTTATCTATATCCCCGGTAGAATATTGATAGCCTATGACGAAAGGATTATACGTATGTAATGACCTCGACTTGCATAGTTTAGCGAGATTATCTGTGGTCGTCATAATTCATGAGTGGGTGAATTATGGACACGAAATTGGATTCCATGACGGATAAACGTAAACTTAGAGAGTCCCACAATATGAAGTGTACTCGTTGAGCATTTGGGCAACGCGTTATGAATATTATAGATTATTCATAATACTTCATCAGATTAAATGAGTTAATTCGAATCGTTTAAACGGTTAAACAAAAATACATGCATTAGGGGCATTTCGGTCAATTAATATTTAATGTGTATTTGTATTAGATATAAAATTTGATTTGATACATATTAATTAATTGTCAAATGAGACTTTGACACATGCCATTAATATATGTATTTGTTATTTAATGTAAATAAAAATACATATATAATAATAATAATCACATTATTTAATTATTTAGATGTTTAAATGTTAAACATTTAGATAATTAAATTATTTCAATATTACATAAATGTTATGCAATATGTTTGATTATTATTGGTTACATGTGACATGATTTTATTAAGCTTAAAGTTTACAAATTGGATTTTTCAACTTAAAAGTTTATTATTATTTAATTAGTTTATTATTACAAATTGCTTTATAAAGTGGAATTTTTTTTTCTCATTTCATAACCTCCCATGGACGAAACCCATCTATAAGAAAAGCTCTCAATTTTTCTTAACAGTCAAGGAAGAAAGCGAAGAAATTCAAGAAAAAAAAGGTTTAAGGAAATTACAAGATTTGGAGGTAATCTTCAATAATCTTAAACTTAGAAAGCTTGTTTCTTGTTCTTGAATATCTAGAATAGTTCTAGGGTTTCTTCCTTTCTTATATTTTGGGGCTTTTTTATTTGGAGGATGAATTTGAAGGTTAGATGCATGTGTGAAGTTGGATTGGATAATATTATTGTAATATTAGTTCAATTTTATCATTTTATGACTTGTTGCCATTCTAGAGTGTTATGACCACTCTTGTAACTCCTAGAATTGTTCTTGAGTTCTTTATTTGTGGTGACTTTGGTTGGTGTAAGTATTAATATGATTAATATTGAGAAAATTGGATTTAAAGCATGAAAATTGATATTTTTAGTTACCAAATCAGATATGAAATTTCTATGATTTGGTGATGAAAATTATGTTGTATAAATGTATTGGATTTGTTTTGGGCATTGGAAGAATTGCCGGAAACTGTTTCAGAGTTGAAATATGCGAAAACGGTAAAAAAATGGCGTTACCGGGTGAGTTTCGGGCTTATCGGGTGTCCGCTATCCAAACAGTGAATTGGTCACTGTTTTGGAAGCCCATGAACTGTCCAAGTACTATTGGGGCTGACCTGGGCAGCCCCCATGTGTGTTGGTTGGTCGGTTTGGACAAAAACGCATTTTATGCCATTTTACGGAAAAATATTTTCGAAAAGGTTTCGCGATATTTCTAACCTATTTATGTCATTATTTGACATCGAATAAACATGTTTAGGTGAAATATGAATGAATTATTCATATTGGATATTGAATAACTTATTCGGTAATTTTAAAAGTTTTAAGGTTACGATTTCGAGCGAACCACTCGCTTCTGCTGCTTCCGCGCTAAAACCCCAACAAAAATAGTATCAGAGCAGGTCTGATCATTCATCCATTATATTTTTCATGCTTGATATATGATACATAATCCAATTTTGATATTTACACATGCATGTAATTTAGATGTTTCTTAATGTTTTGGTTCTACGCTAACGGAAAACATAACAGAAATTTAATGGTTAAGTTAAGTTATGTTTTCCCATGTAGAATTAAACTGTTGAGAAATTGATCTAAATTAAAATCTGCATTTGATGTAGAGCAAAACCCTCTTTAGGAATATCCCCGCTTAAATAAGGTATTAAAGTAACTAGTATTAGGAATACTTATTTTTTGGTCCGCCTTATCAGTACGGATGCAAATGATTTCCTGATGCTGTAGCTGTATCGTGCCAAAGCTGTGCAGTTATGGCTGATGGTAGTTCATTTGCGCCGGTAGAACTTATATGATAAGAGACAAATTTAAGTGAAATTGGAAATCCTGAACGTGCCAAAGTTGTCAGGACTACATCGGTAGTTTGAGTTTGTCACTAACAAGTGAAGCCTTGATACGCCTCCTTGTGAACGTGCCAAAGCTTTCATAACGAGAAACGACCAGGACCAAAATCAGGAGTCATAGTTAGTGTGATTGACAATGAGTTGTCTACATGTGAATATACGTAGGCGAGAACGTGTCAAAGTTGTGAGTCAAAATATATTCATGGGGTCCACTTCTCACTATGGAATTCAATTTAATTATTGGATTCCCATTTTCCGTTGGGGATTACGGTATTATATAAAGTAGTGAGAGGCACTGCTGGGTTAAAAATCCATAACTAATGCAGTGTGTAATATTATGAAAATTACCACTTATGTTGTCCTTATTCTATATTGTTGATAGAATTGAACTTTTAATCCATTGCATGCATATTTTATATATATGTTTTCTGACTTTCCTTATGATTGCAGATTTCTAGAATATGTTCTAGATTAAAAGTAGGCTTGGATATTATTAGATTCGTTTAAATCATCAGGAACTATTGTTCCAATTTTCTTTGAAAATCAAGATGGTTAGTGACTTAGTTACTAAGTCACGATAGGTAATCTAAGAAGATATCTGTTTTATGATATAATTGGTTAGAGAGAATAGTTTCTTATGCAGTAAGAATTGATATGAATTAGTTCATGTCTCGAGATTTTTGATTGGCATTAAGAAAACCCCATTAGGTATTTGTTTATCTGATAATGACGTTTCTTGGCTTTAGTATCATTTAGAGGTCATGTGTCTGACACTGTTTGCTAGTCAATTATTTACAATTGTTGTGAATAGTTGAAGGCAAATAATAAAGCTAAAGAAAGGAAATGTGTATAGTTGTCTATAGAGAATATTGATTTTCACAACACGACAACTGTAGGTATTGGATACCAGATTTCCCGTCTAGCTATTTAAAATAGTGTTTAATGATTGTTTTGATATTTGATATCAGAACTTGTGACTATTGGATAATTACTTGTTCTTTATAAACAGTTGTTACATATTTTAATACGACTAGTAGTATCATTAACAAAGAGATAAACATTAAGAAAAATATTTGGTTAACTAAAAAACTTAGAACAGTACTTTTTGAGATTTTATCACATAAGCATTAGATGTTTATTCCGTATGGTAAATGATGGTCTGATACGAGATCACACCACATATCCGTATCCATTTAATAAATATTGTATTCGGGAATGTGATTAAATCTCATTTAACCAATAGTCGTCATTGAACCACAAATTTATTAAACTAATACATTGGATGTATGTAGTTTAATGAATTATAAATTACATTGGATAGTTTTCTTTACTTCGTAACTTAGTTAATGAATTATCATGACTTAGTTACGCATTTCTAAAAGAATATATATTGAACGTCTTGAATGGTTCTAGAACTTTCAATATGTTTATGACGAAACGCGGATATAAGATTTTGAATGGTTCAAAGATTTTCGATCTGAAGTTTTGAAAACTATATCTTTAAAATTCATAATGAATCTTTGAATTGTTCAAAGATGTTTAATACAATCAAACATATGAATTTATGGCAATTAGTTCTAAGGTTATTTAATGAATATGATTCTTACTCAATATTATTCTTCTACGATTCCATCCTGATGGAATTGGTCAGTGGGAGAAATCGAAGCTTATATGATTTGATTCGTTTGTTATTGAAAGTTACCGAATTAGTTTCAATACTATTGGGGATATGCTCCAATAACACTAATTCATCATTTTAATTAATGTTCCATTTATTTCTACAGTTAAATATATGATATGTATAGGTAGAAAATTTGAATCTTGAAAAGTTTGAGATTTGAATATTTCTTTTTTATAATAGTTATATAATTAAAAAGTACCTACACCTCGAAGGTACAAGTAAAATTTTATCATTTATTCTATTTAATAGAATATTATATTCTATTTGATAAAATATATTTTCTACGATCCCGAGTAATAAAATTATTTTATTACTTGGTATGTAACATCAGATGTTGACCATTGTTGAAAAGACTTGACTTATTGAAGTCAATTGTGAGAGTGATAAACTATAAATGGAACTACGTAATTAATAAGATGAAAAGACCCTTAGATATCTTCCGTATAAGTTCAATAGGATGTCAGAATCATTTGCGAAGTATTTGATGCTTAATGGTTCTGCTATTTTCTTATCGAAGAAATTATCCTATAACTTATAGTGGGAGCGATATTTGATATCGATTTCGGAAGTGAGCATTGAACCATATATCTAAGATTGTTCGTAGCTTACTACAATCAAGTTTTGAACTTGATTAAGATTTCGTTATGAATTGTTCCTAAAATGTGCAAATTGTTTGTGTAGCAAAAGTAAAGTGAGCTTATTAAAGGTTTGACCTTTATAGTATGACAGTGAGAAAATGTTGCACTTAATAATCTATTGTAGATTATGAGGAAACTTGTCTCTAGTCACACTAATTGAACAATTAAAGATATGTTGGTTAATGTTGTTATTAAACTATGTATTTTGGATAAAGAATACGAAGTGGCATTCCTGAATGGTTTCTTCGAATAAGAGATCCTTTGTTGTTTCTTTGTTTGAAGAGTTCATTTTAGAATTGCCCTGGAGTTTGTATTCTGCTAAGATCACATTTTGATATACTAGCTTATAGAGGCTACTGTATACTCAAGGTAAGCTTTCCGAAAATATGTGTTCACTAATTTTGATACAGTCAGATTGTCTGATTTCATCAAAGCATAGAGAATACATATGTGATAGTAGGGTTACTGGGAGCGTACAAATTTATTTATAGTGTTATATATCCTAACGACATTATCATTATTGATGTAATAATGAGATGTTTATAAGGCAAAAGATTTACCTAAGTCTTCTTTTCTCTGTGAAAGCAGTGAGAGTAGTCTCTGTTATATTTGATATAAAGTTTTATATATGATATAAAACTAAGAGACTTGTGAGTTACTCCCATTAATCGTGCATAAGATATGATCTAATAAAGGACACAGCAGGACTATCTGTGTGACAGTTAGTATAATTGTACGACATTTAGTATAACTGTATGACAGTTAGTATAACTATTTGATAGTTATTGTGTCTATTATTTATAGTATTTATCTTTCGTAAATGATGATTCCTTTGTCGAAAGATAAATTGATTAGAATGTCTAGTCAATCTTATGCATCATAGGATGATGGCATAATGAATACTATATCATGTGCGATTAAGAATATCAATTTAATCATAATTGTTACAAACTATTTTGATATGTTATAGACCATATGATGTGTCTTGAAACATGTACTTTGTTATCTTGGAGATATTAAGAACAAGTTTCTTATTCATAGGGAATTTAATCCGCAACCATTAGAGTCAAATTAGTTTTGAGTCTAATTATGACGTTAGACAGTCTACGTCATATAGAGTCTAGAAAAGATGCATTGTGAGTGTCACAGATGATTCTACTATGCTAGTGGAATTAGTTGTAACTTATGAAGTTGCATAGTGACCTTATAGATTAAAAGTTTTGATATTAGTGTTGTGCTTGCGGTTGTCTCATAGTATTTGGAATTGATCTCTAAATACATAGACAACTTAGTAGTTGTAGCACAATATTGATGTCGCATCTGACTCATATTGATGTATAGCTTAAGTTATATAATATATGAATGATGCTAGGGGTGTTCGCGGTGCGGTTCGGGTCGATTTTTTCGTTTTTTCCTTCAAACCGCGCGGGTTGGCGGTTTGGGAAATTAGAAACCGAAACCGAAAATTTGATAAGGAGAACCGCGGTGGTTCGGGTTGGCGATTTAGCGGTTTGGGCGGTTCGGGTCGGCGGTTTGGATTATAGAATTTTTAAGAGAATTTTATGCGTTTTCACATTATAATTGAAGAGAAAAAATACATAATTATACACATATTAAATCTTTCATATTCAACGACCAAAATAACCCAACATAAAATATTAATTAACCATTAATAACACCGCCAATAATAATACAGGAAACTACATTAAATAGTAAGATTTACCCACCAGCTTGCTCATACAATTGTGTAGTACTTTTCCAATCCGCACTCCATCTTGTAAGACTGAGTTTTGTTCTACAAAAATTGTAAAGAACTCATAAATTCATAACATTTGATAATAACCACCTCTTCAAAAGAATTAAAAAGCAAATTAAATTCTGCACTTGTTGTATTTAACTCATTATCCATTCCAAGGATTCATGTTGAATGAAGCAAATGTCGAGTAAGCTAGATTCATCAATAATAATAATATAATAATAATAATAATAATAATAATAATAATAATAATAATAATAATAATATAATAATAATAATAATAATAATAATAATAATAATAATAATAATAATAATAATAATAATCTTCATCTGAACCTAAAAATTTACGATTTTAATAACATTTGAACAATTTCATAAGCCATTCACGTTTCAATTCAAACATCTTCTAAGAAAGCCAAGTTGATTGTAATTAATCTTTAAATTTTTAATTGTATCTGAACGAGAAGCTTATAATTTCTTAATCATTTTATTACTCGTATATTAAATTTCTTGAAGTAGCGGAAGCAATCTATATAAAATTATACACATATTAAATCTTTCATATTCTAATTTGCGGTTTGGGCGGTTCGGTGCGGTTCGGTGTGGGTCAAAACCGCACACCGACCCAAAATTTACGTTTCGGTTCGGTGCGGTTTGAAATCAATTTTAATATTTTTTCAAACCGCGCTGTTCGGTTCGGTGCTGTGCGGTTCGCGGTTTGACCCAAAACCGTGTTCACCCCTAAATGATGCTAGCCAAGGGAAACGATTGGGTTTGTTGGATAAACTCAATATGTTATAGCAGACTTACTTGTTGTTGCCTACCTTTTGAGTGTTATGTGAGCTCTTGATGACCATGTGTATATGATACATATTTAGATGTGTATATGATATCATGGATTGACACTAGAGCAAGTGGGAGAAATTGTTAGGGTTGGTGCTCGGAGTGCCAATCCGGATCGTATTTATGTCCGATTCATGAATACGAACAATTCTTTTTTCCATAATATTACTTAATTATGGTAGTATTTCTTGCTTTTATATTCATATTCGATCTAATTACGATTAGATTGAAACTAAATATGGTTTAATGATATGTATATATTAAACAAAAACCCGATAATATATTCTATAGTACGCAATTACAAAGTAGTTTGTAATTGACATTGGGAAGTGTCACTACTAGAAGTGTATTATCAAATAAAATTCCTGGTCAAGATTTACTGACACGGGTCAGTTAGTAAAATTCGTTGAGACCAGTACATGTCGTATATCGAGACTTGGTCTGATGGTTTATCCCAATGAACCATGAGTCTTGGGAGACTCGTATAGACTTATAGGTGTTTATTTGATAAACACTGAACGACTCACCGAAGATTTCCTAATAGATGGTACACCAACGTCAATAGGAATCTTCTCGAGTCGAGTAGCATAGTGGTCATTCAACTTGAGATACCACTGTGGATATATGAGTTATCCTCCATATTTTGATGGCAGTCACGTCACTGATCAATTTAGATCAGACCTCCGCATGTTCGTTGGGTGTGGACTGATGCTCATGATATCTTGTGAGTATCAGATAAAATCTGTCAGTCCTGTGCACAGGGCATAGGTATCAGATACATATTTGTGATCTAGTAAATCTATGGCCATGGTATACTTCGAAAGGGAGTTCCGAGTGTTATTCAGAGATCGTAAATTTAAAAGTCGACTATATTATACCTTAGAGATTTGACGTTCTTATCTATATCCTCGGTATAATATTGATAGCCTGTGACAGAGGTGTTGGGGTTGGTGCTCAGAGCGCCAATCCGGACCGTATTTATGTATGATTCATGAATACGAACATCCCATTTTTCCATAATATTACTTACTTAGTGGTTACACCTTTTATTTTTTATATACGTATTCGATTTAATTACTATTAGATTGAAACTAAATGTGGTTTAGTGATATGTATATATTAGACAAAGGCTCGATAATATATAATGCAATACACAGTTACAGAGTTAGTTTGTAATTGATATTGGGAAGTGTCACTGCTAAATGTATATTATCAAACATAGTTCCTAGTCAAGATTTACTAACACGAGTCGGTTAGTCAAATCTGTTGAGACTGGTACATGTCGTATATCAAGACTTGGTCCGATGGTTTATCCTAATGAACAATGAGTCTGGGGACACTCGTATAGACGTGTAGGTGTTTATAGTGGATAAACACTGAACGACTCACCGAATATTATTAATAGATGGTACACCAATGTCAATAAGAATCTTCTCGGGTTAAGTAGCATAGTGGTCCTTCCACTTGAGATACCACTGTGGATGTATGAGAAATCCTCCACACTTAGATGGCAGTCACGTCACTGATCTATTTAGATCAGACCTCCGCCTGTTCGTTGGGTGTGGACCGATCCTCAGGATATCCTGTGTGTGTCAAGATAGGATCCGTCAGTTCTGTGTACAAAGCATAGATAGTCCATATGTGATTAGCAGTCTGTTAAATCTGTGGCCACAGTATACTTCAGAAGTAAGTTCCGAGTGTTATTTAGAGATTGCTAATAGAAACGTCGACGTGATAATACCTATAGAGATTTGACGTTTACATCTATATCTCTGGTATTATCTGGATACCTGTGACGAATGGATTATAAGTATGTAATGACCTCGACCTGTATGATTCAGCTAGTTTATCTGTGGTCGTCATAATTTACGAGTGGGTAAATTATGGACACGAAATTAGATTTTGTGACGGATATACCTGAATCTAGAGAGTCTCATTAATGAAATATACTCGTAGAGCACTATGGCGACTTTTATGAATAATGATAATTATTTATAAATCGTTTAAAAGTTTAACGAAAAATACATGCAAACGGGTCGAACCGTCATTTCCTAATTAATCTGTGTTTGTATTTAATATATGATATTATTAAATACACATTAATAAATTATCAAATAATGGTATTTGACATATATCATTTATACATGTATTTGAGATATTTAAAGTAAATATAATACATATATTTGAGATATTTGTATTTGATTAATTAATTAATTAATTATTAAATAATTAATATAATTTAAATATAAATATCTTATGAAATGATAAAGTTAGTAAATGATTATAAGTGTTTATTGTTGACTTTAAAGTAAAGGAAATGGTAGTCAAATTGGATTTGACTTATTTGATATTTGTTTAAAGTGTTTAAAATTGAAATATTATTTTCCTTTAATTTTAAGTGAAATTCGGCCTACACCCTTATATAAATATAATTGTTATATTTTTGAGTTGCAATTGTTGACTTGTTGACTTGTGATTATTCATTAAAGTTGTAATGATAATGGATGCAAGTTGATAAGCTAACTTTAATTGAAACAAAAAATATCTAGATATTTTATAAACACCCTAAATTTCGGCCAAGGAAAATTTTGGGGAGTATATATTGTTTTGTTTCACTTTTAGGGTTAAACAAGTTCATATACACAATAATAGAACACAAAAGTGGTTGAGAGAAAAGGTTTGGAGAAAAGAAGAAAATCTTGGAATCTTAAGCATTTGTAAGTTTTCTTTCAATTCCTCCAACATGAAAAATGTTTCTGACATACTTAGCTTCAATTTGTGATGCTTTGATATTACCTCTACTCTTATAGTTTGTGTTTATATGGTTGTGAACTTAAATGAAAGATTGATGCATGCAAGTGAGCTTAAACTTGTTTTAAAGCTTACTTTTGATTCTTTAAAAATCAAAGTTTCCATTCTAGAGTTAGTAAGCCACTCCTTGGTGACCTAGAATTGTTATAGAGTTATTTCAAAGTGGTGAGGCTTGATTGGTGAAGTATTGAATGGATTAAAGTGTTGGATTTTGTAAATTTGGTGAAATTGGACAATTTGATGAAATTGAAAAATTAGGGTTCATAACCCACTCCAAATTTGAGGATTTTCATATATGTGATGTATTATGGTATGAATATGATGCATGTATATTTTTGGGTTGATTGGATTTGATCTTGACATGTTTTGAACAAAAGGGACCAAAATGCAATTACTTGAAAATTTGGGGTGCTCACAGCAATTACTCAAAAATTGGGGATTTGTGTGCAATCTGATTTTGATGCATTAGATGTGTTGAAAAATATTTTGGAAATGATTTAGAATCATCCAAAATTATATTTGATAATTTTTTGGCTAAAATAATCAATTTACAAAGTTTTGGGGCAATTCGGTAATTACCAAGAAATTTGATCTCTTGTGTAATTTTTTTGTAATTTGATAATTGTATAATTAAATAAATAAGTTTATTTAATTTATCCGAGAAAAATTTTGAAATTCGAAAATTTTGATTTTCCACTATTCCGCTGCGTTACCGGTATTCCCCCTTAAAACCCCATCAAAATGGTATCAGAGCGAGTCTGATTCTGGACACCCCGATATGATTAGCCCTTTAAAATATAATCTTTGTTCTTGTCTTTACTTGATACATGCATGCTTTCATTTAATTTGATTAAATTTGAAGTGTATGACACTTTGTGGAATATCCCCGCTTAATAAGGTTTTAAAGTAACTGGTATTTGGAATACTTATTTCTTGGTTCGCCTTGTCAATACGGTTTATAAATATTTTTCCGTGACTACATCCGAGACCGTGCCTCTGCTGTGAGAGTGTAGCCGATAGAGATTTATTTATGCCGGATGTATATAAGATACTAGATAAATTCAAGCGAAAGCGGAATCCTGAAAGTGCCCTAGCTGTCAGGGTTACGCAAGTAACTTGAGTTTATCATTGACGAGTTTAACCTTGGTACGTCTTCTTGTGGGCCTGACTTAGCAGTGACAACGAGAAACGACCAAGACCGGAAAGCCAGAAGTCACTATTGAGTCATTGACAAATGAGTTGTCTACATGTGAATATACGTAGGCGAGACCGTGCCTCTGCTGTGAGTCGAAATATATTCATGGGGTCCACTTCCCATTATGGAATTCGATTTAATTATTGAATTCTCGTTTTTCCGTTGGGGATTACGGTATTACGTAAAATAGTGGGAGACAATGTTAAGTTTAAAATATTTCATAACTTAGGCAGTGTGTATTGTTATGGAAATTACCGCTTGTGCGTTTCCTTATTCTATTGTTTATATATAATTGAATTTTATTTACTGCACACATATTTTGATATGTTATCTGACTTGACTATTGGTTGCAGTTATTCTAGAATAGGTTCTAGATACTATTAGACTAGGATATTATTAGATTGGTCTAAACCATCGGGAACTGTTGTTCCGATTTTCTTGAAAAATCAAGATGGTAAATGACTTAGTTTCTAAGTCTTGAAAGATAATCTAGATAGATATCTCTTTTAGGATATAATACTTTAGAGAGAATAGTTTCTTATGCAGTAAGAATTGACTTGAATTAGTTCATGTCTCGAGATTCTTGACTAGCATTAAGAAAGTCACATTAGGTATTTGTTTATCTAATAATGACGTTTCTTAGCTTTAATAACCTTTAGAGGCAATGTGTCTGACACAATTTGCTAATCAGTTATTTACAATTGTTTTGAATAGTTGAATGCAAATAGTAAAGCTAAAGAAAGGAGATGTGTATAGTTGTGTATAGAAAATATCAATTTTCACAATACTACAACTATAGGTATTGGATATCAAATCTCCAGTCTAGTTATTTAAAATATTAGTTAACGATTATTTTGATATTTGATATCGGAACTTGCGACTATTGGATAGTTACTTGTTCTTTATAAATAATTGTTATATATTTTAAATATAACTAGTATTGTCATTGACGTAGAGATAAACATTAAGAAAAATTATTCGGTACAGTAAATAATTTAGAACGATGCTTTATGAGATTTTATCACTTGAGCATTGGATGTTTATTCCGTATGGTAAATGATGGTTTGATACGAGATCACACCACATATCCTTATCTATTTAATGAATATTGTATTCAGGAAAGTGATTAAAATCTCGTTTAACCAATGATTTGTCATTGGACCACCAGATTTATTAAACTGATACATTAGATGTATGTAGTTTAATGAATTGTAATTGCTCAAGGTAGTTTTCTTTACTTCGTAACTTAGTTTATGAATTGTCATAACTTAGTTACGTGTTTCTGAAGGAACACATATTGAACGTCTTGAAAGTATCAAGAACATTCAATCTGTTCTGATGAAACGTAGATTGAACATTTTTGACTTGTTCAAATATATTCAATCTAAAGTTTTTAGAGAACTATATCCTCAAAATTCATTACATGTATTTGAATTGTTCAAAGATCTTTGATACGATCAAACGTATGAATTTAAAGCAATTATTTCTAAGGTTATTCAATGAATATGATTCTTATTCAATATAATTCTTCCACGATTCCATCTTGATGGAATTGGTAAGTGGGAGTAATTGAATTTATATGATTTGATTTGTTTGATATTGAATGTTACCGAATTAGTTTCAATACTCTTGGGGATATGCTCCAGTAACACTAGTTCATCGTTTTGATTTATGTTCCATTAATTTCTACAGTTACATATATAATATGTATATGAAGAAAATTCGAATCTTGAAAAGTTTGAGATTTGAATCTTTCTTTTATATAATAGTTATATAATGAAAATTACTTACACCTTGGAGGTATAAGTAAAAGTTTATCGTTTATTCTGTTTAATAGAATATTGTATTCTATTTAATAGAATATATTTCCTACGATCCTAAGTAATAAATTTTTTTTATTACTTGGTGTGTAACATCATATGTTAATTATTGTAGAAAAGACTTGACTTGCTGAAGTCAAATGTGAGAATGATAAATTATAAATGGAACTACGTAATTAATAAGATGAAACAACCCTTATACATCTTCTATATAAGTTTAATAGGATATCAGAATCACTTACGAGTATCTGATACTTAATGATTCTGTTGTTTTTTTACCGAAGAAAATTATCCTATAACTTATAATGGAAGCGATATTTGATATCGATTGTGGAAGTTCACCATTGAACTATAGATCTAAGATTGTTCATAGGTTACTACGATCAAGTTTTGAACTTGATTAAGCTTTCATTATGAATTAGTTCATGATATGTGCTAATGGTTTGCGCAGCGAAAGCAGTGTGACCTTATTAAAGGTTTGACCTTTACAATATGATAGTGAGAAAAGTTATACCCAGTAATCTATTGTAGATTCTGAGAAAACTTATCTCTAGTCACGCTAATTGAACAATTAAAGATATATTGGTTAATGTTGATATTAAACTGTACATTTTGGCTAAAGAATGTAAAGTGGCATTTTTGAATGGCTTATTCAAATAAGAGATCAGTTGTGATTTCTTAGTTTGAAGAGTACATTCTGAAATGGCCCTAGAGTTTGTGTTCTGCTGAGATCGCAATTTAATGTTCTAGCTTATAGAGCCTATTGTAGACTCGGATAAGTCTTCCGGAAATCTGTGTTCTCTGTTTTTGATATCGTCAGATTGTCTGATCTTGTCAAAGTATAAGGAATACATATGTGTTTGAAGGGTTAGTGGGAGCGTACAAATTAATTTCTAGTGTTATATATCCTAACAACATTATCATTATTATAGTAATAATGAAATGTTTTTAAGATAAAAGGTTTACCTAAGTCTTCTTTACTCCGTGAAAATAGTGGGAGTAGTCTCTGTTATATTTGATATAAAGTTTTATATAAGATATAAAACTAAGAGACTTGTGAGATACTCCTATAATTCGTGCATTAGATATGATCTAATAAAAAACACAACAAGGCTATTTGTATGACAGTTAGTATAACTGTTTGATAGTTAATGTGTGTTTTAAATATAGTACTCATCTTTCGTAAATGATGATTCATTTTTCGAAAGATATATTGATTAGAATGTCTAATCAATCTTATGTATCATTTGATGATGACATAATGAATACTTTATTATGTGCGATTAAAGATATCGATTTAGTCGTAATTGTTACGAGTTATTTTGATACCCTATAGACCATTGGATGAATCTTGAAACATGTTCTTTGTGATCTTTGAGATATTAAGAACGAGTTTCTTATTCATGGAGCATTTAGTCTGTAACCATTAGGGTCATATTAGTTTTGAGTCTAATTATGACCTTAGACTGTCTACGTCATGAAGAGTCAGAAAAGATGCAGTTCGAGTGTCACAAAAGATTCTACTATATAGTGGAATTAAATGCAACTTATGAAGTATTGACTTATGAAGTTGCATAGTGACCTTATAAATTAAAAGTTTTGTATTACTGTCGTGCTTGCGATTGTCTTCATAGTATTTTTAGATTTGATCCCTAAATACTTGGACAACTCAGTAGCTATAGCACAATACTGATGTAGCATTAGAGTCATATTAACGTATAATTTAGATTTTACAAAATATGAATGATGCTAGCTATGGGAAACGATGGAGTTTGTTTGACAAACTCAATATGCAATAGCGGACCTACTTCTTGTTGCCTACCTCTTAAGTGCGAGGTGAGATTTTGAGAGCCATGATTATACGATACACATTGAGATGTGTATAACAAGAGCAAGTGGGAGAAATTATTGGGGTTGGTGCTCAGAGCGCCAATCCGGACCGTATTTATGTCTGATTCATGAATACGAACATCCCATTTTTCCATAATATTACTTACTTAGTGGTTACACCTCTTGTTTTTTATATACGTATTCGATCTAATTACTATTAGATTGAAACTAAATGTGGTTTAGTGATATGTATATATTAGACAAAGACCCGATAATATATATTGCAGTACACAATTACAAAGTTAGTTTGTAATTGACATTGGGAAATGTCACTGCTAAATGTATATTATCAAACATAGTTCCTGGTCAAGATTTACTAACACGGGTCGGTTAGTCAAATCCGTTGAGACCGGTACATGTCGTATATCGAGACTTGGTCCGATATTTTATCCCAATGAACCATGAGTCTGGGGACACTCGTATAGACGTGTAGGTGTTTATAGTGGATAAATATTGAACGACTCACCGAAGATTCTTAATAGATGGTACACCAACGTCAATAAGAATCTTCTCGGGTTGAGTAGCATAGTGGTCCTTCGACTTGAGATACCACTGTGGATGTATGAGACATCCTCCACACTTAGATGACAGTCACGTCACCGATCTATTTAGATCAAACCTCCGCATGTTCGTTGGGTGTGGACCGATCCTCAGGATATCCTGTGTGTGTCAAGATAGGATCCGTCAGTTCTGTGTACAGAGCATAGGTAGTTCATATGTGATTAGCAGTCTGTTAAATCTGTGGCCACAGTATACTTCGGAAGTAAGTTTCGAATATTATTTAGAGATTGCTAATAAAAACGTCGACGTGATAATACCTATAGAGATTTGACGTTTACATCTATATCTTTGGTACTAACCGGATACCTGTGACGGAGAGATTATACGTATACAATGTCCTCGACCTGTATGATTCAGCTAGTTTATATGTGGTCGTCATAATTTACGGGTGGGTAAATTATGGACACGAAATTGGATTTTGTGACGGATATACCTGAATCTAGAGAGTCTCACTAATGAAATATACTCGTAGAGCACTAGGGCGACTTTTATGAATAATGATGATTATTTATAAATCGTTTAAACGTTAAACGAAAAATACATGCAAACGGGCCGAACCGTCATTTCCTAATTAATGTGTGTTTGTATTTAATATATGATATTATTAAATACACATTAATAAATTATCAAATAAAGGTATTTGACATATATAATTTATACTTGTATTTGAGATATTTACAGTATAATACATATATTTGAGATATTTGTATTTAATTAATTAATTATTTATTTAATTGTTAAATAATTAATATAATTAAAATATAAATATCTTATGAAATGATAAATTTAGTAAATGATTATAAGTGTTTATTGTTGACTTTAAAGTAAAGGAAATGGTAGTCAAATTGGATTTGACTTCTTTGATATTTGTTTAAAGTGTTTAAAATTGAAATATCATTTTCCTTTAATTTTAAGTGAAATTCGGCCAACACTCTTATATAAAATAATTGTTATATTTTTGAGTTGTAGTTGTTGACTTGTTGATTATTCATTAAAGTTGTAATGATAATGGATGCAAGTTGATAAACTAACTTTAATTGAAACAAAAAATATCTAGATATTTTAAAAACCCTAAATTTCGGCCAAGGCAAATTTTGGGGAGTATATATTGTTTTGTTTCACTTTTAGGGTTAAACAAGTTCATATACACAAAAAATAGAACACAAAAGTGGTTGAGAGAAAAAGTTTGGAGAAAAGAAGAAAATCTTGGAAATCTTAAGCATTTGTAAGTTTTCTTTCAATTCCTCCAACATGAAAAATATTTCTAACATACTTATCTTCAATTTTTGATGCTTTGATATTATCTCTACTTTTATAGTTTGTGTTTATATGGTTGTGAACTTGAATGAAAGATTGATGCATGCAAGTGAGCTTAAACTTGTTTTAAGCTTACTTTTGATTCTTTAAAAATCAAAGTTGTCATTCTAGAGTTAGTAAGTCACTCCTTGGTGACCTAGAATTGTTCTAGAGTTATTTCAAAGTGGTGAGGCTTGATTGGTGAAGTATTGAATGGATTAAAGTGTTGGATTTTATAAATTTGGTGAAATTGGACAATTTGATGAAATTGAAAACTTAGGGTTCATAACCCACTCCAAATTTGAGGATTTTCATATATGTGATGTATTATGGTATGAATATGATGCATGTAAATTTTTGGGTTGATTGGATTTGATCTTGGCATGTTTTGAACAAAATGGACCAAAATACAATTACTTGAAAATTTGGGTGCTCACGGCAATTACTCAAAAATTAGGGATTTGTGTGGAATATGATTTTGATGCATTAGATGTGTTGAAAAATATTTTGGAAATGATTTAGAATCATCCAAATTTATATTTGATAATTTTTGGGCTAAAATAATCAATTTACAAAGTTTTAGGGCAATTTGGTAATTACCAAGAAATTTGATCTTTTGTGTAATTTTTTCAGAATTTGATAATTGGATAATTAAATAAATAAGTTTATTTAATTTATTCGAGAAAAATTTGAAATCGGAAAATTTTGATTTTCGTTGCGTTACCGGTATTCCCTCTTAAAACCCCATCAGGAGGGATTATACGTATGTAATGACCTCGACTTGCATAGTTTAGCGAGATTATCTGTGGTCATCATAATTCATGAGTGGGTGAATTATGGATATGAAATTGGATTCTGTGACGGATAAACCTTAACTTAGAGAGTCCCACAATATGAAGTGTACTCGTTGAGCACTTGGGCAACGCATTATGAATAATATTGATTATTCATAATACTTCATCAGATTAAATGAGTTAATTCGAATCGTTTAAACAGTTAAACAAAAATACATGCATTAGGGGCATTTCAGTCAATTAATATTTAATGTGTATTTGTATTAGATATAAAATTCGATTTGATACTTATTAATTAATTGTAAAATGAGACTTTGACACTGCCATTAATATATGTATTTGTTATTTATGTAAATAAAAATACATATATAATAATAATAATTACATTAATTAATTATTTAGATGTTTAAATGTTAAACATCTAGATAATAAATTATTTCAATATTACATAAATGTTATGCAATATGTTTAATTATTATTGGTTACATGTGGCATGATTTTATTAAGCTTAAAGTTTACAAATTGGATTTGTCAACCTAAAAGCTTATTATTATATTTAATTAGATTAAAAATGACCAAATGACCAAAATATCCTCTCTTTTACCCCTAATTCGATTTTGACTTGCTTTATAAAGTGGAAAAGTTTGTTTTCTCATTTCATAACCTCCCATCGCCGAAACCCATCTCTAAGAAAAGCTCTCAAATTTTCTTGAAGAGTCAAGGAAGAAAGTGTAGAAATTCAAGAAAAAGGTTTAAGGAAATTACAAGATTTGGAGGTAATCTTCAATAATCTTAAACTTAGAAAGCTTGTTTCTTGTTCTTGAATATCTAGAATAGTTCTTGGGTTTCTTCCTTTCTTATATTTTGGGGCTTTTTGATTTGGAGGATGGATTTGAAGGCTAGATGCATGTGTGAAGTTGGATTGGATAATATTATTGTAATATTAGTTCAATTTTGTCATTTATGACTTGTTGCCATTCTAGAGTGTTATGACCACTCTTATAACTCCTAAAATTGTTCTTGATTTCTTCATTTGTTGTGACTTTGGGTGGGTGTAAGTATTAATATGATTAATGTTAAGAAAATTGGATTTAAAGCATGAAAAATGATATTATTAGTTACCAAATCAGATTTGGAATTTCTGTGATTTTGGTGATGAAAATTATGTTGTATAAATATATTGGATGTGTTTTGGGGCATTGGAACAATTGCTGGAAACTGTTTCGGAGTTGAAATATATGAAAACGGTAAAAAACGACGTTACCGACGGGTGAGTTTTTCGGGCTTACCGAGTATCCTCTATCGAAACAGTGAATTAGTCTCTGTTTGGACAGCCCATGAACTGCCCAAGTACTATTGGGGCTGACCCGGGCAGCCACCATGTGTGTTGGTTGGTCGGTTCGGACAAAAACGCGTTTTATGCCATTTTGTGGAAAAATATTTTCGTAAAAGTTTCACACGATGTTTCTAACCTATTTATGTCGTTATTTGATATAAAATAAATTTTTTAGGTGAATATGAATGAATTATTCATATTGGATATTGAATAATTTATTCAGTAATTTTAAAAGTTTTAAAGTTACGATTTCGCCCGAACCGCGTGCTTCCGCTGCTTCCGCGCTAAAACCCCAACAGCCAGGCCGACCAATGTAGCTATACATATTTTCCGAGGAGCAGTCTGTAGCCGGAATGATCGTGCAGGACGATAACATTGGCATAGAAAGAGTCATTTATTATCTCAGCGGATATTTGTTGAAATATGAATGTAATTATTCTCCAATGGAAAAGTTGTGTTTCGCTTTGTATTTTACATGCACTAAATTAGGAGCCTACCTTAGGCCGACTACTGTGTATCTAGTTACAAAGATCAATATAGTAAAATACACGTTCTCTCATCCAATTTTCAACAAAGGGTAAGTTTTTGGTCTCTTTCGTTGTCGGAATTCAACATATGGCACGAACCCCAAAAGGCCTAAAAAACCAAGCCTTTGCTGATTTTTTTAGTTGATCACCCTTGTTTAAGCATAACTAAAGAAATCGAAATGGAAATATACGAATACAGCTTAAAATCATGGACGATGTACTTCGACGGGTCTAACACGTAGAATGAGGTAGGAATATGAATCGTCCTTGTTAGTCCTTTAGGAGAAAGATTTCGTTTCATCATCACGTTGGACGAATAATGTACCAATAATCAGGCCGAATATGAGGCTTTAATATTTGGCTTAGAAATGCTCATTGACATTGTAGTGAAAAATATGTCCATTAAGAGAGATTCACAACTAGTGGTCCAACAAGTGATGAATGCCTTTAGATGCCAGAGTTCGTCAGTCATGGCATTATTAGAAATAACTCAAGAATTATTAGATCAATTTGATTATGTAGAGTTAGAGCACGTCGCAAGGACGAAGAACGAGATAGCTAATGAGCTAGCCCAAGCAGCCTCAGGAAATAAAAAGATAAGAATTGACGGTGTGTATGGAAGAGGAGAGATTAAACCAGCTCTAGTCAGACGTATGAATGAAGTTGGCATTTTGGATATTGAAAACCGAGACAGAGATGATTGGAGGAGAGAAATCAGAGATTTCTTAAAGAATCCAGAGAACGGAGGAAATGGAAAGCTAAAACTGAAAGCTTTAAATTTCGTGATATCATGGGATATATTGTACAAAAAGTGCCAAGATGGTTTATTGTTAAGGTGTGGGAGTCGTCAGAGGCCAAGACCATTATGGCTGAGGTGCATGAAGGGGTCTGTGGGGCTCATCAAGCCAGCGTAAAAATGAGGTGGTTAATTATAAAGAACGGGTATTTTTGGCCAAAAATGGGAGAGTCCTGCATAGCATACGCAAAGAGGTGCATGGCATGTCAAAAACATGGGCCCATACAACAAACCCTACAATAAAAATGGTCCACATCATTAAACCATGGCCATTCATAGGATAAGTGATTGATTTGATAGGAAAAATCTATCATGCATCAAGCAAAAGACACACATTCATCATTTTCGCTACAAATTTCTTTACCAAGTGGGTGGAAGCAATACCGGTATTAGAAATTTCCCAAGAACGAATCATCAAATTCATTAAAGAGCATATTATTCATAGATTCGGTATCCCCAAACACTGATGGTAGATCATGGGACTTCTCTGAACGGTGAAAAAGTTAAGTATTTTTTGGGCGAATATGGGATTCAGTTAGTAAATGCTACATCATATTACCCTTATTCGAATGGTCAGGCCGAGTCATCTAATAAAATCCTTAAAGGCCTAATTCGAAAGACGATAACAGATAATGCCTGGCAATGAGACGAATTTCTGAGTCAAGCTTTTGTGGCATATATGACATCACAAGAACGAGCACCTCGGTCACACCATTCCAATTAGTATATGGTCAGAAGGCCGTTTTATCGATGAAGGTCAATGTCAAGTCTACAAGGGTGGCATTGTAGGATAAATTGATGATAAAAGATTATAATGAATCGATGATCCAAAATCTATTAGAGTTAGATGATACTAAATGTGATGTCATAAATCATTTGGAATGACATAAAGAAAGAATAGCCAAAGGGTATAATCGAAAAGTCGTGGCCAAATCGTTCAAGAAAGGAGAGTGAGTATGGAAGACAATACTACTATTGGATACTAAAAGTCATGTATACGATAAATGGTTGCCCAATTGGGAATGACATTTCAAGGTAGAGAACATATTGCCAAATTGAGCTTATCATTTAAGGAATTTGGATGAAGGAATGCATATTAGAGCGATAAATGGTAAATAATTGAAAAAATATGTGCCTTCGTTATGGGAACATGAGAATGTATCGTTCTTCGAATAAAAATGAAGTATGCCAAAAAATAATAATAATAAACACTTCTATTAAAATAAAGATGGGGTAATAGATAGTAACTTATGGAAACGGATGATGCAACGTCCTAACACTAAATAAATAAATTACAAAATCAGTTATTGGATGGCTACTGTTGGACATCCTCAGTAAGTGTTTTATCCTTCAGAACCGCAAATGCCTCCCTCAACTATCGCCACTCTTGCTGCATCGCCCCATCAGCTGCAGTAAGATTGGCCAGACTCTTTTCAAAGTCAATTTGGGCCAAGTCTCCATACTCTGCCAAAGATTTGTTCACCTCCTCTAATTGCGCAGCAATAGCTTTACTCTTAGCCTCTTTTCTCATGCGGCTCTCCTCAATAAGACTTTGGATCTCCCGTAGTTATTGCTCTAATTCCAGCAATACCGAATCCTCGATCATCATCTAATCTGTAGTTTCCTGAATGGATTGACGGAGAGTATTAAGGGAATCAGGGAGTCCGTCTTTCTTTCAACTGAAGAACGAAGTCTGACCCTCTGGCTGTGTATACACCGATAATGAAGGATGAGATCCTCTACTTCGTTCTGAAAGTCTTGGAGGAGAAGTTGATTATTCACTAGTATAGGCAAAGTAGGAGAAGCCAACAGTCGGGACAACTCAAAGGAAAATCTCTCTAGTTTAAGCATATTTCTGGTAGAGCAGCTTGACCGATGTCCAGCCCAGTAAAGGACGTGTGTTGACCAACAGCTTCCTGAAGGGCCTCCAAGTCTGTGGTTGCTCGCGCTGAGGATGATGAAGGCTGAGACGGAGTGGAGGCCAGCCGATCAAGACGATCCAAAATGTTTGGACTGATTGCATGAACAGATCGGGCACCTATTTGTAAAAAAAAAATGGGTTAGCAAATAAAAATCGAGGTAGTTGTACAAAGGAAAGAAAAGTACTTATAGCCTCAGACACAAAGCTAGAACTTGAAGGCTTGTTCGCAGCCGCCATAAGGACATCACCAGGAGGCGATGTAGAGTCTGGCCTAGGAGATGATGACAGAGAAATAAGAGATATTGGCCGAGGAGATGATGGCGGAGAAA
Organism: Zanthoxylum bungeanum; assembly: GCA_019454045.1. Lineage (NCBI taxonomy): Eukaryota > Viridiplantae > Streptophyta > Magnoliopsida > Sapindales > Rutaceae > Zanthoxylum > Zanthoxylum bungeanum. Next base: position 100,881 of record SKCR01009125.1, read on the forward strand.
TAGAGGATGTTGGCTGACGATCACGGTCGGTTGAAGAGACCGATGCATTGAAGGATCGAAGGGAACACCAAAATAGCTTGGCCCACCCGACGATTGGGTTTTTGTAGAAGAATCAGAATCGGAGGAATCAATAACATTCATAACTTCAAAATCCTCATATATTGGTCTGACCACGTTCGCCTTTATAAGGGACCTGGCCTATTCAGATATATCCAATTCGGCCAGACTGAATAGGCCATCGATGTCCATATAACATCCCTCAATCTCCGAGGCAATCCATCTATGAATCAAAGGGACGACCCGTTCAAGATGGAGCTGAGAAGGCTCATCATTCGACTCTTGCACAAGGGGGATGAGAGTATGCAATGGACGATATTCGAAAAAGCGGTCGTCTATTGGGATCTTATCTATGCGCGGTCCCCTACTCCCCATTAATATAATTAACCCCGTATCTTGGGGATCCACCCTAACGGTTGGGCGTTCAGCAGCCTCACCCTCCTCTGAGGAGTGTTGAACGATCGAAACTTCGGGGGATGAGGCTTGAACTGACGCGACAATGTCTGACGATTGCCCGGTCTTGGAGACCTACACAAGGAAATAATAACGAACAATTGAAAATAGAAAGAGAGGGAAAGAGCATACCTTTGCTCGTCTGCGCAACACATGCTCATCCAAATCAGAATCATGAGTAGGTGAAGCATGATTCATTTTGATAGAGGGTTTAGAGTAGGGGTGATCACGGTTTCGGGTCAAACCGTAACCCGACCCGAACCGCATCGCGCAGTTTGAAAAAAAATTAAAAATAATTTCAGGTCAATCGGAACCGAACCGTGAATTTTGGGTCGGTGTGCGATTTTGAACCAACCGCAGCCTGAACCGCCCAAAACCATAAATTTTTACTCAAACTGTGACCTGGACCGCATAAACCGGCCGATCAGTGTTCAAATTATATATTATTTTATAATTTTCTTCTTCTTTAACCATGAAATTTAAGATATTTAATGATTATATGACAATATGTAATGTCTAAATAAAAATTATGTATTTTTTCTCTTCTATTATTATGTGAAAACACACAAAATTTCCTTGAAAAAATTTATAATCCAAACCACCGACCCGAATCGCCCAAACCGCTAAACCGCCAACCCGAACCGCCGTGGTTTTCCTTATCAAATTTGTGATTTTAGTTTCTAATTTCCCAAACCACCAACCCGCACGGTTTGAAGTGAAAAATGAAAAAACCAACTCGAACCGCACTGCGAACACCCCTAGTTTAGAGCTTGCTTTCTTCGGCCTAGTTTTCTCAGCGGGTTTCTTCGGCCCAGCTTGTTCAGAAGATTTAGAGGAAAAAGGGAATGCTGGGAAAGACAGTGGAAGAAGACAAAGAAAAAATTCGTTCACGGTTGACTGGCTAAAAACGATCAAAGAAAAGATGGACGGATATACAAGGGGAGAAATAGTCACAAGAAAAAGACGATAATAAAGTTCGCACCTTGGACAAGCATTGGTCAACATCCGAGAGCGAAAGAACTTTGAAAAGCTTTGCTGGAGTAGAGCGAGAGTAGAATAATGGAAGGGGCCATCCTTGGATAAGGCCGAATTGACGAGCGACGAAGTTGGGAGAATACACTTCTACCCCAGCCTTATCATTAGCCCCAGTCAAGATATCATGAATCAGATCGCGGGTACATAAAAATTTACGCCAGATACGATTAACTGATTCATCTCCATCTGACTGTGGAAGCTCATGAACGAATGAGGGGCTGTCGCCCAATGAAAAATGGAAAAAAAAGACTCGAGAAATGGCATAAAAATAATCGAAAATGGAACGAGGAATGAGATGAGTTGGCCCTAATTAGGCGAATAGAAGGCCAGCACAAGGAAATGAACGATTTAACTCAATAGAACAAAAAATAGGAAAATATGCCCTAAGCCAAAGTTAGACGAGCCAAAGAAGGCCAGAAGCAATGGGCGAAGAGCCGGACCGTAGATGTTTTTGAAGAACGACCAGGCCCCGATAAACGACAGTCAAAAGGAAAGAACATAGATCCAAAGGATGGCCGTTGGCAACGTCCGAAGAAATGGGGAGATAACCCCCCACGGGTTTCTGACTAGGTACGCAAATGATATATTTGCAAAGTAATGAATGAAAGTAGTACCGGACTGGTCGACTCAGAGAATGTGCGAAAGAAAGCAGAATAAGAAGAGAATGACGAAATGTCCATTTAGGGAGGAGGAAAGCAAAAATTAGTACGAGCGGAGATGATCGCACCCAAAGGAGCCAACCCAGTCAAGGCACCAATATCACGCAATGTGATGGTCAAAGGGCCGGAAGGAAAAAGGAAAATATTATAATCGGAAGACCAAAAAAGCAGTGATATGGGGAATAGGTTCCGATCGAAATGAGTCAATACAAGAGAAAGCTTTATGAGAGAGAGTATACCACTGTTTTCGAGGAAGGTGCGGGTGTCTGCATGCAACTTCATGTGCTGAAACTAGTTCTCGAATGAAGAATCAGATTTGGGCCAGGTGACGTGACGTGACGTGGATGTGACGCGAAAAATGGCGCATTAATTAATGCAATAATGATTTACATATGGGATGGGATAGAAGAAGTCACGCATTAATTAGGGAAATAATGATTTCGCATTGGAAGTGTAAATCGCAGGTCTCGAGACACACAAATGGCGGCGAAAAATGAAGGCGAAAAATCAGCAACCTGAACCATTCAAGCGACCAGTTAGTACAACCCCAACTCTAAGTGCTCATTTAACAAATACAGCCTCAATCTCATTGTGCGGTTTGATCAAGACGTATTTGGGGGCAATTATTAACAAAAAAATAATTAAGAGGCATGACGTCATTGAAGACGAAGAATGAAGAAGTAATCGACCCATGGCGATTCGAGTTGTGATGGACGAAGTCTCCCAACAAGGGAAGAACGATGAAATAAGAACCAATATGTAGTAGGACGATTGTCACGCTAACATGTATCTTGCAGTAAGCCAGTTACGGACAGGCCTGATGGTTACTGTACAGTTTGACAGCAACCCTCACGATCTAGCGGTTACCAGAGCACACGATCTAGCGGTTACCAGAGCACACGATCTAGCAGTTGCATGTACGACCCAATAGTTGCACACATGATCCAACGTTACATGTAAGGAGGAGACTTGAAAGTTAATAGGCCGAGGAAAGCGGAACTGCTTGAGCGATTGGCGGGATTTTACATTATAAAAGATCCAAAAGTAGAAAAAGAAGAAAGGTAGAAAAAAGACTCAAAATGAGCAAGTAGTTTAAATTTAATGTGTTTCTTAGCTTTGTAATCCTTAAGGCTGTAATCTGTGTGCTTGCGCCTCTTGAAGGCAATTTCTTGGAATCAAACACCCCTTTTGGGACTTTGTCTCGGGAGGTTTGGAACCTTACATGCGTATTAACAAAAAATTGTGCGAACCTTACACGCGTATTAACAAAAAAATGTGCGAATATTCTTGTTGGTGTTGCTCCCCTTAATTTGGTTTATTCTGATGTATGATATTCACTTATCATTTGTATATATATGCCCTTTTCTGGTATTATCCTTTGCATATGTAATCTGATGACTTCTCTATCTTTGTTAAATTTCGTGCTCTCATTGAAAATATTTTAATACACCTATTTTTCGACTGTTTATAGACAACATAGGTGAATATATTGGCATGAAAAATTATTTGCCCCAAAACGACATCTATCATCGTTATATATCTGAAACAACATCATGTATCCATGCCCAAATATTGATCATTTCTGTATCTTTAGATTTTTGTGTTATCCAAGGCTACGGCCATATAGTTCAAATATGGACTTCTCTTTGTCATCCTGCACCAATGTGAATTTGCAAGTACAAGGACTTCTATGGGATTTAGTTTTGGCGCATTCCATAACTTCTTCCATTGTTATCATGCGGCACAATGAATTGCCTCTTCGCATGGCTTTCCCTTGCCACGCGACTGCTCCACTAGAAACCACTCCTCCATTGTCAGTTGCTTCATAAACCTCGCCTACGCCTTCCATTTCTGGTCTCCAAAAATCACCCCCAACATCCCTGCCAAATGACGCTACTGTGTCTGCGCTATGATCCTCACCCGCTGCCTCACTCTCTTTCGATTCACCAGCTCATGTGCCGTCTACATCAATGAATCCGTCTTAGCCATACCCGTGCCAACCAATAAATCTATGCAAACTGGCTCTAAGAATAAAATTTTTAAACCTTTCCACAAACACTATTGTTGACGCTTGTTTTTCGTTTCAAGGGCAATATGAGAAATTAACCCATCGAACAAACCTCCCTCAACAATAAATTTATTTGGTTATCAGAGAACCAAAGCAAACTTAGCAGGTAAACAAGATAAACACAGAATTTACGTGATTCGACGTAGAGTGGCTCCAACCTACATCCACGGGAGAAAGATGGTATATTTTATTACTGCCGGTGGTCAAGAGAGACCCGAGCTACAATGAGGAAATAAACTCTCTAAGTGATAATACACATCAGGTCTTACACTAAGTACAATTCACTCACTTGGTTAGGTAACCGACTAGTTTTCTCTCTCTATCACTTGTTTTTAAGCTCTTAGCTTTTTTACAAGTTGTGAGATGTAAAATTTGCTAACCCTTCAATCTGAATCTTCAACCGCTTTATATAGGCTTCCAAATTCAATATTCAATCGCCAATGACATCATCCCATATCACCTTTCCATTATTTCATCGCAATTCTCCTCAACTACTCTTAAATGCATCAATCAGAATCGATCATTCCACTGTCACTGCACTGGCCTATGACAGCCTATAGCAGCTTTATTCTGCCACCTCACTGCCACTGGCCACTGCACCGGCCTATGGCGGCTGGCAGTGGCTATATCCAATGAGAACCGTTATTTTTCTCACAGTCATCATTAGTCTTCTAGAAGCATATCCTCTCAGCTAGGGCATACGTCACTTAACTTCAACACAGGTCGGCTTGTGATCTCATCTTCATTTCTCAGGTCGACACACCGAGACATATAATACTATAAAATTTTTCCTTCAACTCTCTCAACCAGGTCGGGTTCCTATGATAAATACCCATCGGGTCGGGTTTTAATAAACTCTTGGAAAATCCCAAATCAACATCCTCCAGGTGGTTGGGTCGGTATCCAACTTGCTTCATCCTCAATAAGTTTTGTCTTTGGGAGAACCCATCGAATCATATGGTCGAGTTCCTCTATCAAATCCTTCTATCGCTCTGGGCCATTGATCTTTATCAGCCACTTTTGACTAAGTACAATGCATATTCTACCCATATTCGGTATTCGAATATTCCTCAGGGTGAAAAACCACCATCAATATATGTCTCATAATTCTCGGTATCAATGAGTTAGTGAGTTGATGCTGAGAACTTTATAAAAGATGGTGGTGCACAGTGACATAGGGTCCTTGGGTTGTTACCTTCTAAAAACTTTGTATCGCCTCAGCTCCTCCCAGACTCATACTCATCGGGGCTAGCTGTTTTGCATACTGCTAAATATGTCATTTTTATGACGATTGTATTTCTTTCACCGCCACTTGAAAAGATATTCCTAAGGTTTCTAAATCGTCCCGAGGAATACGTGATAATATAATGGTATTCCTTAAATATCCATCGTATCCGTCAAATCCCTTTTTCTTCGTCTCCCCAATGTATCAATTGTCGCCCATCTAATGCTTTTTGTATTAGTTACTTCATCACTTACATGAATATACTTCATCTACGATCTCAGCAATTCGTTCATTAAGAGTTGCTGGACACCAAAATGCCAAGCAACCTGTTAAGCAACAAAATAAATAAACCTTCTAAATTCTTCCTTTTCATCATCACTATGTATATAATTAAAAGAGAGCTAAATTTCAGTATTGTACAACCAACTAATGAAATCTTGTCTTATATTATAAATACAACTAATCATAATCATGTCATTGTACAATCACACATGAAATTTAATGGTGGATGGATTGATATTATTAAATACTATTTTAATTTTAAATATCTATTATTAGATTGACTTAAAAATAAATAATCAAATTTTAATGTTTAGATTTAAGTTGAAATAACCTCCCATACACGATAAATTTAAATTTATTGAAGGAGTATATTATTATACCCCGACCAAAAATATTGAACTTTATCATGTGTGTATCTATATACATACACACACATGTACAGATTACTGGAGGAGTATAATTTTATATGAGGACCAAGAGTCGGGGTCGATTTTGAGATTTGAAAGACCTTAGGCGAGCTTTAAAAAATGAGTCTTTATCTTAAGGGAAAAAAATACATTTTTTTGAATCTTTCCTAATTGAGATTCTTCCAAACACCCCTTCATGGGCAAATACTCCTTGGCTCCAGCTCTTGACCGGAGGATTTTTTAAAACTTATATACATAGTTCAAACATTTATATATCAACCGATATGGGATAATCTCCATAACAAAATTTACCTAACATTCATTGTTCAAATGCATGCATGATAAAAATAATATCAATTATAGAACTTACAAGGGTGATCACTTTTGTACTGATGGTGAAGGATTGCCATGAATTGATGATCAAACTGCTCATTTGGTTTGATGAGAACACGATCAAGGATATAAGTCTTGGAGTATTGATGATCAAATGATTCTATGTTTAAGAAGCAATTGCTCTCTAACATAATATTCATATATGTTTTAACCCGTAGGTTCAAGTAACATCCGTTAACCCCTAAATTAAGATTGTTGGGGAAAAACAAGCGAAACTTCTAGTGTTGGGTGAAATTAGCATAACTCCTATATATGAGATTGAAATTTTAGATCAAAATATATTTCCGAATATATGATGCATCTTGATTCATTATTATTTTTAAATTAAATTAATGACCTTAAGAACGGGCGAAATATCAAACAAAATCTTACATCCCAACTAGGTTGGCATCCAAGATCTTCCTAAATCAAATACTATCGAAACCGTATTGCATTAAATAAATAAATAACGTTCAATACATAGAAAATAAATTAAACAAAGAGAAACCTAAGCTGAACAAAGAAAGGTACCAAGACTCTTCAAAATCTTTTTTACAAAACCCGGAGAAAAACCCAAGAAAGGAAAGAGTATCTTATTCCAAGTAAAAACTTCGCTAAACAAGAGTAAAGAAAGAGGAAAAACAACTATGAGAATCTACAACTAGAAAATATATTAGCATCATGAGAAAGAGGATTCAAAGACTGATATGGAGTTTCATCCCACCAATCGCATGCAAGTAATGTTGGTTAAGCAATCAACAACTAAATTAACCTCATAGTAGATATGAGAAATCTGAAAATTCATATTAGTGACCAATTCTAAACTATTCTATGGAATCCTATAAATAACATTACTTAAAAAATATGCAATCCTATAACTCATAAATATGCTCAGATCATGAGAGAATCCTTAGCCCATGAGTTTAATTTTGATACCTTGAAAAACCAATAAACTTTATGCATATCAAAAAGGTAACTGATACGTTAAGTCATAAATTAAGAGTTGGTTCAAACATACATGTTTTGAACAATAAATGTGGTTGGTTGATGCTTAAATAGGTTAGTTGATGGGTTGCAATTAGGTATGGTAAAATCCCATCGGAAATGATCTGGTAAATTGTAGGAAGATATTTTTCTATACTTATTAGTTGGACGGATAATATACATGTATTAATATTCATATTTAAATAGATGTAAAATCCTCGTGTGAGTGAGGGTTCGTTAATTGAACTGATCATGTATATATATTGTCATTCATATACTATATATGTCTGTTGTCATCCCTAAGTTGCAAATAATCAAAACATATCCGGAAGGTAATATAATAATTTGATGCAAGTGTTTACATGGTTAAATTAAGACCTAATACATAAAACCTCTCTTGAAGCTGTAGTGACCCTTCGCCAATTTGTTTTTGAGTAAAAGACTGGCTTATTTTTTAACAAGTGATTAGAATAGTGATGTTGTTATTGCCTGCTGTTGTCGCTACGGATGCCATTTCCTTTTGCCTTCGACGAATTTTGAAGCAATGTGGTTTGTATAGGAGCGAATCGGGGTTTACTGATATGTCTATGACGTAGACGATCATGACATTGCTGAGCTCACAGCTCGTAGAGAGATAGATTAGTCCGCGGGGGACTAACAAGAGAATAAAGGAGTCGTCTTCCGGTATAAGACACTGAGAATGAATTAATACCGCACTACATCCCTCGCAAGGTCCGACCTTAAATCTTTTTGGGTTCGAAATGATCTCTTACTGATGCCAGTATAATATCCAGACTCAAAAGATGAACCACATATCTTATAATGCATAAGTGACACATGAGTAGTTTATATAGCATACACGGTGCAATAAAAAAAAAGAACAATAAAAGAATAAATTACAAAATGTCCAGAAATCATCAAAGCAATAATAAAATGAAAATTAAATATATTTTTCCGATCAGGCTTCAGACAAATTTTTTTTTATGCCATTAATGTCCGGCCGAAATTATGTTATGTTCGGCCAGACTTCGAGTAAGTCAGGCCAGACATACTGCGTCACCAGTAACGCAGATCCACTAGTAATAACAAATGCAATATTATGATAATAAAAATACAGAGAAAACAGGTAACTTTAATAATAACAATGAATAAAATAATAATCATAAAAGAAACAAGGCAATGATGATAAAAAAAAGAATCAAAACCGCGCACGTCTTTTTTCGTGTGGCACGTGAAATTATGTCTCTAGCGCAAACCATACTACCGTCTATTCGGAACCGCCTATAGAATCTATGTCTGGATTTCCATCCTATATGACACAAACACAAATGGCGAGATGTAGCCAGTCGATTGACCGGACTTTCTGTGTGACAATTGTATGTCCAGTAGGACATAAAGGATGTCCAGCCGGATATACGACATCAATAAACTGGAAAACTCAAATGTGGAGTTAAAGGCTCGAGGCCCTCAGGTCGTACCTGTGTTACTCGACTCCAAGAACACATTTGAAAGCTTTAGGGTCATTGTTGGATCGTTTTACTGGAGATTGGGAATTTAGGTTACGGTTTTGTTATGTTTGTTTTTCACGGTTCAAAGAATAGTATGTCTATTTGTTGTGTGCTATGATGCTCTTTTTATAGTGTTTAGGGTTTGGACAACAAGGAAAGAATCTCAATTTGTTAAGGAAAGCGTTTAAGAAAATGAATCAGTTTTATGGAAATTGGTAAAGAATGAAAGAGATCGAATCTTTTTGTAAAACTGGAAACCAATACATATCCGGACAGACTAGGAGTAGATCGGTCAGATATTATAATTTATGTCCAGCCAGACATAGGTTCCAGGTTTCTTTCCCTTGTATCTTCAATTTTCCAAAACCAAACACCAAAAACAGTAATCTAAATTCCCAATCTCCAATAAAACGATCCAATAATGATCCTAAAGCTTTCAGAGGTGTTCTCGGAGCTGAGTAACACAGGTACGTCCTGAGGGCCCCAAGCCTTTAACTCCGCATATGATTTTTCCAGTTTATTGATGTCGTATATCTAGTCTGACATCCTATATGTCTGGCCGAACATACAATTGTCACACAGAAAGTCCGGCCAATCGACTGGCTACATCCGGCTGTTTGTGTTTCTGTAGTATATAAAATGAAAAACCATACGTAGATTCCATAGCCGGTTCCGAATGGCACTACTGCAATAAGGCATAAAGAAGTCGATTTTTAAACGATGTCTATTAGTTTAGACATCGGTTTCAAAAGTGTTTTCTATTCAAGTGTTGTTAAAGCTTTCTTCTTTTTAGATTATTTAATAATTGATGTTATAAATATTTCGAAAGACATCAGTTATTCGTAAAAGCGATGTCTTTCGAATTGTCATAGAAATCGGTATTTTTATTAATTTCCAATGTCTTTATATTTGTGAAATGAAATCGGTTCGATTAAAACCCACTTCATATCTATTTGAATAGAAATCGCTAATACAAAATGATGTCTTTAAGTAAAAAAAAAAAAAAATCAGTTTTTATTATATCATAACCGTTTTTAAATGTTGTCAACTGATGTCTTAAAATTCATATGCTTTTTTTTTAATTGCAAATTTAAATGATTCATCATAAAAAACATTAGAACACAATATGATAAAACATAAAATTCATTCAATAAAAATATTTATGAATTTGAAATTTGTCCATATAGTTTTTTTTTTCTTTTCATCCCTATTGAAACCCTAAGCCTTAAAAAATCACTTGAACAAAATAGTTGAGTTTTAAAAAATAAAATAAAAAAGATCAGCAAATTTAAATTTCATATCTTTGATGCTACAAAATTGACCATTCACTTTGCATCCCATCAATTTCTTCTTGAGTGTATGTATTCATTTCTTGACACTGCAATAATAACGCATAAAAAAATATTAATTAATCATCAATTTTCCATAGGTGATTTCTCAAGTTCCACTAACATTCACTTATATAATGGATTCACTCTTTGTAGCTCCACATGGTACAAGTTCAATCACCAAATAACAATATATTTAATAGTAAAATTAGTATTAAACTCTACATTTTACATAACAGATATCTGTGGATCTGTAATGATGCATCTCATATACTTTAATACATAATATCCATATTCCTTGTTTGTAGATTGTTTTGGACGCTATAACCAATTCAACATCCAAAATGACTAACATCCAATGGAACCTATCAATTAATATTAAGTAATAAATGATTTTGTTCATTGCAATTTAGCACATCAATATTAAAGTTAAGCAATGATAAAATTAATACTTACGATTAATTGAAAGGAGCAAAAAAATCTGGTTTGGTTTTGCATCATCAAGCCTGTAGGCAATTCCACGTGCTCTTTCATCTGAAGTTCCTGCAAATTGAGCGATAAGGTTGGGATCCACAAATGCAAACTTATCTGTTAAGTTGCTCTCCCTCATGAGATTGTACAAAGGCCTAAAAAAGTAACAAAAAATTAATTCTTATTTGTTCCTCTAAAAAGAATATATATTTCAGTAACATAAAAATAGAATTAAACAACACCTTAAGTACACTGTTACACATGTAACACTTATTTCGGCCATACCGCTGAACTGAACTAAATCATCTTTTTCAATATTAGCTGTAAACTCATGTTCAAGTATGTAAAGACAATAATTATTAATATGTGATTTCTTTCCTACTAGTTAAAGACATCGTTTGTAAACTAAAACCGTTGTTAAAACTGATTGTATATAAAAGTGATTTAAATTCTATTGTAAAAGAAAACGGTTTAAAATAAAACCGATATCTTTTACTTACCAAATCGGTTAATTGGTAAACCGATTTCTTTTAAAGTGTTGGCTATTCCTATTATTGTAGTACTGTGGATGGTCGTATGGTTTGAAGTCGGGACACAATTCCACGTACCATACTAAAACGGATGTGCGCAACTTTGATTTTTTTTACTTATCACTACATCGTTTCTTTTATGATTATTATTTTATTCATTTTTATTATTACAGTTGCTTTTTTCTCCGTAGTTTTATTATCATAATATTGCATTTGTTATTATTGGTGAATCTGCGTTACTGGTTACGCAATATGTCCGGCCTGACTTCCTCGAAGTACGGCCAGACATTAATGGCATAAAAAAAATTTGTCCGAAGCCTACCCGGAAAAATATTTGTAATTCACATTTTATTATTGCTTTGATAATTTTTGGACATTTTGTAATTTATTCTTTTACGTTCTTTTTTATTATGATTGTGCCGTGTACGCTATATAAACTACTCATGTGTCACTTATGCATTATAAGATATGTGGATCCTCTTTTGAGTATGGATATTATACTGACATCAGTAAAAAGATCATTCCGGACCCAAAATGGGTTTAAGGTTGGACCTTGCAAGGGGTGTAGTGCGGCCTTAAATTATTCTCAGTGTCTTATACTGGATGGCGGCTCTTTTATTCTCCAGTTAGTCTCTTTGTACTCTCTACGAGCTGCGAGCTCAGCAGTGTCGTGGTCGTTGATGTCATAGGTATAGCGGTAAACTCCGCTTCGCTCCTATAATTTAAACTTTTTTTAGTAGAACACCCAAATTTTTAATTATCTAGGCTTTTGTTTTTTCTGTTGAAAATCCTTCTTTCTTCCGGGTATCAATCTTCGGCTAAAATTCAGGATCATTCAATTTTTTAGTGATCTCATATGTTAGATCTTTAGGACAATGGTTACAAACTATCAGGAGTAGAGAAAGAAAGATATAGAGGAGGAGAATTTGGCAGGTGATGAAATAAAGCGTAAAATTAAATTAAAATAATTTTTTCAATTCACGCGTCTGTTAGATTACTACTACACGTGTTTGTACACGACAGCATTTAAGAGTTACTAATTATAGGGCTGTGTTTATGTATTAAGCCCTTAAATTAATAATTAATAGTTTGCTAACTTGCCGATCTCTTATCACTGAAAAGAGAAACTTTTGTGACAAGTCTATCAAAATGTTCATTTGTCCAACATGTCACATAAACAAATTCCTCGGACCTCGGCAACCATAATAATAACAATTCATTCAATAATAAAAAGAATAGCATTTTGTCCTTTTTGAATGATTTATTTTCCAAAGAAAACAAATTCTCTTAAAAGAGTTATTATTAACAAAGGGAAGAGGTACATAAAACAACAATTCAAAAATACAAACTTAAAAGCCATAAAAAGTTAAAATAAAACCAGAAAGTAGGGCTCTCTTTCGGAGACATTATTTCATTAACTTAATTAAGCACATGAAAATGAAATCATCATCAATTCTATCTTGTCATGCCACCATCCACTTTCGGAGCTGATGAAGTCATTGCCACTCTCTTGTTTTGTCTCTTCGCGTTTTCATGCCATCCTATCATTGAGTCCCCATAAAAATAAATAAATAATATAAAATTTGGAATGTGATACCAAATTAGTTAATGGCTTCACCGAATATGTTATATTGGAGGAATTTTTGATATCGTCATTGTATAAATGACTTATACCACCAATCAATAATTATATAATGTATAGAAACTGTATTAAAAAAAGTTATCAAATATTTAATAACACACATGGTAAGACATTACTGGGGTATTGTATAATAGAATTTTTTGTCAATGTTGCATGATATTAAGAAAATTCTACTATCCAACGGTGGTACCACTTCTCACATACAACAATCTAGTAACATGTTGTCATGCATGCTAAAATTGTAAAAAATATATATATATAACTAAATAAATATTAATTATATTTAATATAACTCCACTTAATTGGTTGATGATACCGCTTCACCCATATAAAAGTGATATCAACGAATTACTCCCAAATTTTGATAATAATAAATTAAATTAAAGTTAAATTTATTCACGGAAATCCGAGCTATATGCTTAAGATCGAAGAGGTGATAAGAGAATTTAATTACCAAGAGACATGTCGAAGCCTCGGGTTTTGAGCTCACGGTATTCTTGACACAGAGCACAGGCCTCGCAGAAAAAATGAACCAAGCAATCACCGCAAGGGCTCTCATTTAACATGTACTGCTGCCTCATTTTAGATCGATAGCAGCATGAGTAGAGGCAACCACAACCAGTCACAAAAGAAAGTAACCAATAAAGTGTTCCATTACCACAACAAGCTGCAAAACAATTTAATCACCAATTAACTAATCTTTATTTTATTAAATAAAACCAAACTTTATATATAAGAATTTTTGGCGATTCACTCACATGAAGATCCTTCGTCTACGATCTCAGAAATTCGTCCAAAAGTGACGCATGGACACCAAATTGTCAAGCAACCTGTTAAGTTCAACAAACAAACAAACAAATAATTAATAAATAAATAAATATATATATATATACACACACTCGTTTATATTGCGAGATATCGTGTTTTCTTAAACTATTGGAAATGTTCTTCTGGGTGTCGGAACTATGTTATTGTTTAGAATCGGTAAATAAGCACCCACTCAGAGAAATTTTTGGATTCGCGACCCAGCAATATGAAAAATACTAAGAAGATTAATGGAGACAAAACAATGACAAAATTATTATCAAAACGATATCATTTTAGGGTGTGAATAATAATAAAAGACCACCATATTATTTTGATAATGATTTTGTCTTTTTTTTTTTCCTTATTTAATTAATCTCTACATCACTGATCCAGCAATTTATATGATCAAGATTATAGTAAGATATGCATGAAAACGTACAGCTTTTGGGATCGGAAAAGCAGTCGCAGAGGCCAGTGGACCAACCGCCTTGATCATGTGCCATCCTTCAAGTTTTATATCTAGGTCAAAACAGTTCAAAAGGTCAAGGTAAAAAATTTGAATGAATAAAGGCTAAATTTGATAAAAATAAATAAATAAAAGAGTAATGAGAGTGTGCATGCATGCTTGGTAGAGAATGAAAAGGCTTTGCACTACCTTTAAAATGGCAGAAAGTAATGAGAATTGAACTTGTGAGTTTCAGTGGGGAACGGGTATGAGAATAATTTATAGGCCAAAAAAAAAAAGAAAAAAAAATCAACAATTGTTGTAGATATTTTTCCACTT